>JAVTVY010043610.1:0-21438 GCA_036873755.1 Hanleya hanleyi | reverse complement strand
AGGGCTAATATCGGTCCCTGGCTTATCGGGGCCTGCTGAGAGAGTGGAGGAGTGGGTGTATGTAAAATTAGGATTTGTCCCGAAAATATAAAAAACGGAACACGGACTTTATCCCTAAACTAGGGGAAAACACCTATCAACCCTATCCAAAAGGGGTCATATCGGTCCCCGGGTTTATCGGGGCCTGGGTGCAAGTAAAAGTTTCTCCAGAAAAAATATAAAAAAGGAACACGGACTTGACTCGTAATCTAGGGGAAAACTGGATTTTCCATACAGGTTTTCCCCGGCCCGGCCCAGCCCGCCCCACCCCGGCCGCAGCGCGCGCGCGCGGATTATCCGGAAGTGCGCGGCATCACCGGAAGTGCGCGTGTGAATTTCGGGTCAAAAGAACTGCACCTCGAACCTCTACAGTTTCTCTCTTCACCTGCTGCTTTTCTAACTTGTAACTCTTCGTCAAAGTTTTTTGTGCTACAATTCCCGCTCTTAACCTAGACCAAAACATGTGCTTGGTCTGTGGGCTGATTTCATTGGTAAACGCAGAAAAGTTCCAATAGTCACCTTTGACAGCCAATCAGAAGCGAGTAATTATGCGCAGGTGTTTTTTCGCTGTCAACATCCGGGTTTCCCAGTGGGTTTTCCCATCGTTCCATTGTCTTCCATCCGGGTACTGTGGTTTCACATCCGGGTCCTCATCTTACATCCGGGTTTTTCCATGTTTACTGTCACGTGACCGGCAACGACCTTTAACCGCTGACATGAACTTTAACTTTTCACCTTTAACATCCGCATGTAAACACACCCATAGTGGTTCCTCCAGTGTGGATGTGCTGTAATGGAGGGGCTAATAAAAAGATTAACCTGTAATGTTTGATTGTTGCTCTCTTTTTGAACTAAACAATCAGAATAGTACGTATCACGGACTACATCCGTAGAGCAACGTATAGGCGCGCATGTGTGACATGGTATATAAAACCGCCCCTCTGCATCCCACACCTCATTCCGACGGTTACAGAGCCATGACGGACACTCATCCCTATGCGACTCGCATTTTACAGCATGCGACCGTGGTTAATTCACACACGGGTTACAGAGCAGTGGTTCGGTCCATGTTTGAAGATGGCGACGACAACGAGGGGCGACGCCAGATCGAGTTTACAGAAGCGGTCCTGGACAGAGTGCACTCGATGGAGAGGCGTGCTATCACCCACCACTACTGGACTATGACAGCCATCCTTGATGCCCTTGATGCGATGGCTCGTTGGCCTAGCAATAGTCTTTGTCCTATTGACAGCGACAGAAAAAGAACGGCTTTTCAGAGCCTCCACAGATGCGCATATGTGCAACCGATATATACGAGGGTCAGTCACGGTTTGCGTCATTTCACCGATCGTCATTGGGTCAACCATGCCACCAGTCCTATGAGCCATCCTTCCCCTTACACCCCGGGTGGGGTTACACATCTATGAAGATAAAGTCACCATCGTTGAAGACCGTGGAGATGTTTGCTGGTCGCGCGCTGAGACCGTATCGAATACGGTTACGCTACACCGTGACGGCTGGACCAAATTTAAACTGATGTTGAGCGGTGAGCTCGACGGAAACCTCATCCACATAGACAATGCCATCTACGTACACCGTGGACCCTTCTGCCAACGCCTGGGTCGTTACCAAGACCCTACGTGAGGCTTCACCCTAGACTCCGATCTGTGGACAGCCTTCGAGAAAGTGGTGCCTATCGTGGACCAGCTGTTTACACCGGATGAGCGATCAGCTGTTCAGTTGGGCTGGGCTCGTGCCCCGAGTGAAGCGGCGGCAGAATCCAACGAACAAATTACCAAACCTAGCAATGAATCAGAGGCAGACGACGATGCCATTGATTATCCGGCTAGACTGTCAGCCCAGTGACATGACCACCCGATCCATCGAGAGACAGTACAAATTTTGTACCATTCACGTACTGATCATGACGGAGGCAGTACGGGCGTATCTCAGCTTGACCCCGAGGTCTTCCTGCACGTCTATGCGGATAAGGTCTATATCATGGAGGAGGTGGGAGATATCTGTGATGCAGACCCTACACGACCGTGCCCGGCTCATCTTCGTCTGTCCTGGGAGGGCTGGACCAAATTCAAACGGGTGTTATCTGGTGAACTGGATGGCGATCTCATCCACTTTTGTCACGATGTGCACATCCGACGCTGCCCCTTCTTTGCTCAATTGGCTCGGCTAGATGGAGGTACAGTGCATTTTACCCTTCACCTTGTTCTATGGTCTGCATTGGAAGATGCCGTGGCAGATGTGGACCAAGTGCTTACGGAGGAAGAGCGGTCATCAGACGAGTTGGACTGGTTATTTACCATGGACAATGTGCTGGCAGAAGCCAACGAAGAAAATCAGAAAGAAACTCCGGCCCAAGATATACCGTTATAAATAAACGATAGAGCCAGGGTCCATCATCATTTGTCACCATGAAGAGCTGGGAGAAGGTGTTGGATAACTTATACTACAGTCCCGACAGTCCGGCGGCCTATAGTGCATTGTCGGCTCTCTATCGAGCGGCCAAACCCCAGGGGATACAACGTGCCCAAGTCCGAGATTGGTTAAAAAAACAAGACACCTATACCTTACATCGATCTGTCCGTCGCCATTTTCTACGAAACCGGGTCATCGTGGGTGGTATAGATGCCCAGTGGCAAGCGGATTTGGTCGATATGAGCGCATTTGCCAAACACAACGATGAGAATCGGTATATCTTGACGTGCATCGATATCCTGTCGAAGTATGCGTGGGTGGTACCCATCCGGACGAAAACGGGTGCGAATCTCATAGCGGCGTTCAAGGACATCATCAAGACCGGGCGCAAACCCTTGTATTTGCAAACCGACGAAGGCTCGGAATTGAGTGGTTACAATCGAGCCTATCACCGGAGTATAGAGAGAGCCCCCATTACCGTGACCCAACGCAATGAAGCCCAAATCCGGCGATTCTTGTATCCCAGGCAATCGCAGCGAACGTCGAAGGAGCTGTTCAAGGTCGGGGACCCTGTACGGATCAGTAAAGTCAAAGGTCAATTTGAGAAAAGTTACTTACCCTACTGGAGCGATGAGCACTTCCTGATTAAACGGCGCCTACCCCGACAGCAGCGAGTCTATGAGTCTGTGAAGGGGAACCGTTGCTAGAGACGTTTTACGTCACGGAATTACAGCCTGTCGTAAAAACAAAGCAAGACTTATACACGGTGGAGCAGATTTTGAAAACGGAACGTCGACGTGGCAAACTGTTCCATTTCGTCAAATGGCAAGGCTGGCCCAGTTTCCTCAATTCCTGGGTCACGACCAACCAGGTGAAACGACTATAAAGCCAGACACCACTACCATCACCCTTCGTACCACATTCGACCATGAACACGGCGCTATGGACGAACAGCAGCTGCCTCTGAACACAGCGTCTCTCAAAACGCGAAAAGCGCAAGTGGACTTTGTGGCCATAGTGATAATCCTGCTGAGCGTGTTGTACGGAGGAGTGTTTTACGACGTAGCCTATCTCAGCACTCTACTTAACCAACTTAGAACTCCAGCCACCAGTCAAACCAGTCTACAGACCTTCTCTACACCAGTCAACCCCCTGATCGAACCGAGCCCATTCATCACCACCACATCACCTGTACAAGCCACATCGAGCTCCACAACAAGTATAGTCAACATCTACACCAAGTACACCCACTACGTCTCAAAACCCACGGGATTTCATCACTCACAGTGAACAGGCAACGACGACCGGCGTTTTACCCACCATCACTCCAGTTCACTCGTACGAAATTTGCAAGAGCGGGTTACCACGACAGCGCATACAGCTCAAACCATGGACCCTCGGTGGCAGCATGTCTTCACTTGCGTCTTCGCAGGATCGACGGGCTCCGGCAAAACGCACTTCGTCAGGAAGCTCCTTCAACACGCCGACAGCATGATCACCCCACCCGTTGCCCGAGTCGTGTGGTGTTATGGAGAATGGCAGGCAGCATATGCAGCAATGCCCCTTAGCTCATAGCCCGCTGAATTTGTCTTTGATCTTTTGTTTTGATAAATGGGAAACACCACTGTCTCAAACAGTTTAGTAAGCCCCGCCCCCGTAGTAAGCGTGCTATAATTTTCAGAGCCGAGCTATTATTTTCAATTGTACCTGTGAACCTCGGAACACCTGGCACGCTGCCAAGACGCATTCAATAACAAATAACGACAAGTCGATGCAAATCAATGTCAATGTAAACAATTGTATTCAAAACATCAAAACATCATCCGTGATCGCCAAAGAAAGTACACGAGGATCAGGTCTAGACCAGTGATTTTGAAGTAGGGCCGACACGCGGAAAACTGGACAGAAAAAACTTAAATTTCACTGAAATACATTCTGTAACAGGATAATTCAATTCAAATATTCTGTTTGAAAGATCAATAAATGTCTGAAATACGGTAATTTGAAAGTTTCAAGGATCTGTGATCATAAGCATCAACATTAATAGTTATTTTTTTTAAATTCAGAGCAGAAGAGCATATAAAAGTGTTTGAAACTCCACGAAGATAATTCGTTCACGTTACACACCAGTTCACTTTCCGCCGAAATTGAACACATAATTGCTGAACGCATTTTCTTGACGCGAATTGCCGATATCGAATGGAAATTTGTTATCGTTATTACCCTTACCAGAATGTCCAGCTGGTGGGATGGTGTCCGTGCCTTTTATGGATACCGGTGCGATTTCCTGGTCTTCCACTGTTGTTTCGCTTTTAATGGTACTTTCCTTGGAAACAGTACATGATGCCTTTGCTATTGTGTTTGAATGACAAAGTTTCCCAATTCTTCGTCACGGGCCAGATCATCTGGATCAATGTCGTACAAATCCAAGCTCTGTGATAATGTCATTACAGCACGGCTGGTAAACGATGGAATGTCAATTTGTGACAGAACAAAATCTGTCTCCAAATCATCTGCCTCGTGTAACATGACGCTTTCGCTGACATCACTTGCCCACTCCATCTTCAAGAATGAAACACAATAAGTAAAGCAATCGGCAAACAAGCGGTACGCAGTGGACTGCAAGTCGCCGGTGATGTCTTGGGGGGTACGGCAGCCAAAGAAGCACTGTAACGGCGGGCCAACGAAGCAGGAGACGTCTTGGTCGCCAAAGCACACCGCACCGTAGGGAATGAAAGACCTGCACCACCGAGACCACGCACCAGTCGACGACCGACCCAGCGACGACGCACATCGAAGACCCAGGATATCTTTTCTTAACCATGTCCTTAATCCACACAGAGTCTTGCCCCTCCATCAACAGTGAATTTGATTTGTGGACCGTGCCGCCCAAACAGACCAGTGCCGAACAGGGATTATGGATGGAGCATCCCCCGCTCTCCAGCATCAACGAAACAGGGCCCATCGAGTTCACCATCAGTAATGCGGATACGGCCTATGTGGATTTAGCCCATACGTACTTGTATGTGAAAACCAAGGTCGTCAATGGGGATGGCTCCAGAATCATCCAAGCTGCAACGGTGGGCCCGACAGGTGGATATATTTCTCAGCGACACACTCATCAGTGACTCCACCAACACGTACCCCTATCGGGCCTACATCGAGACGCTGTTGTCGTATGAACGAGAGGCTAAAAAATCTCAGCTGACAGCCGCTTTATTCTATCAGGACACAGCCCTGCACATGAGCACGGTGGACAATGCGGGATATAACAGACGGAAGGCTTTCACCGCGAACGGTGCCTCGGTGGATCTCATGGGTCGACTGCACGCAGACATTTTCATGCAAGACCGGTATCTCTTGAACAAGATCCCCATCAAAATCCGACTGATTTTGGCGCCTCCGACCTTCGCCTTGATGGCCACTGACGTAGACGGGCAAGCAGACGACTATAAGACTGTCATCCAAGACGCAGTCCTGTATGTCCGAAAAGTTAAACCGAATCCAGTCGTTCAATTGGGACACCTCAAAGCTTTGGAAACAAAACCAGTCCAGTACCCTATCCGACGTGTGCAAACCAAAGTGTTCTCTGTGCCTGCTGGAAATATGAGCGCCAACAAAGAAAACCTGTTCCTGGGGGAACTACCCAAACGTTTGATCCTGGCCTGTGTGGAAAATACCAGTTTCAGCGGAGCCTACCCAGAGAACCCGTTTGACGTCAAAGATTTCGGCATCAATTTTGTGGCCCTGTATGTGGACGGACAACAGGTTCCAGCCACGGCTATAACACCGAAATTTGAACTCGGAAATTTCATTCGAGCCTATCAGAGCCTGTTTACAGCCACCGGTCAAATCAACCAAGAAGAAGGGAATATGATTAGTCGGGAGGACTACGCGAACGGATACACGTTGGCCCTGGCCAAGCAAGGCAATTTACGGTTGGAAATCCACCTTGCACGAGCCCTCGGGACCACCGTCAATGTGATCTGCTACGCCGAGTTTGACAACATCATTCAAGTGGACAAGGCGCGCAACGTCCTGTGTGACTTTTCCACCTAACATGGATACAGACCAGATAACCACCGTGCTGGAGAATGACACAGGGACACGTATGGTATTCCAAGGGGTGTTCACCCGAGATGTGTTCCCATTAGACCGTATGTATCCTAATCCCAGTTCTCAACACGAACTCGATGGATCAGTCCGGTGAACATTGAGTGGCCGTGTACTTGACAGAACAGCAGGGCGAATACTTTGACCCGTGCGGCCTGCCACCCTTCCATCCCGATTTAACAGACTTCATGGATCAAGGCACAGAAACGTGGTGTTGGAACAGTCAAACGTTGCAAAGCCTGACCAGTAGCGTGTGCGGACAATATTGCTTGTTTTACCTGTACCACCGATGCCGGGGAAGGACCGTATCTACCATCGTACAGATGTTTGTGGAATACCCAAAGGCCGAAGACCGAGATGTACTCGTATATGACTCGGCCGCCCATCATTTCAATGTACAAGCCCCGTTCTGGGCTTAAGTTCTTTCAGTGTACAATCCCCCTGTTCTGGGCTTAAGTTTACAAGCCCCCTGTTCTGGGCTTCAGTTCTTTCATTGTACTTAAGTTCTTTCAATGTACAAGCCCCCTGTTCTGGGCTTAAGTTGTTTTCACGTAAAGATCCCCCTCCCCCCCCCCTCCCCGTTCTGGGCTTCAGTTTTCACGTGGTTGTTCTCACGTTGTTGTTGTTCACTGAATAAAAAAAATGAGATCTCACCAAAAAAACCTGTCTTGTGTGTTTTCTATATGAGCATAATGCATGGAGGCTATAACAGACATGTGGGGATTCGGTCAATGAATGGACTGAGAAAAGTAGCCAATCAGTGGGCTAGGACGGGGCCAGATGTAACCCATCAATGTCCAGAAAACAATGCAAGAGCAGTACAGTAAAATAGAGAGCCAATGAAATCAGCCCACATACCAAGTACATGTTTTGGTCTACGTTACGGGCGGGCATTCCAACAGTTGACGAGGAGTTACAAGTTACAAGAGCCACAGGTGGAGTGAAGTGAGAAACAAAATGAGATCTCACAAAAAAACCTTGTCTTGTGTGTGTTTTCTACATGAGCATAATGCATGAAGGCTATAACAGACATGTGGGGATTCGGTGAAACTGGCTTTGAACACCGTTGAGAAAGTAGCCAATCAGCGGTCTAGGATAATCCGAAATTCTTCCGCGCACTTCCGGTGATGCCACGCACTTCCGGATAACCCCCGCGCGCGCGCTGCGGCCGGGGTGGGGCGGACCGGGCCTTGGAAAACCCGTATAGAAAATACGTTTTCCCCTAGTTTAGGGGTCAAGACCGTGTTCCGTTTTTTATATTTTTTCTGGAGAAACTTTTACATGCACCCACCCATGCACACATGGGTCTCTTGATAGTGGGTAAAAATATTTAATCTGGAGAAATTTATTAATTGTCAAATTTCACATGCTTTATTGCAACTTTATTTTGATTGGGTCTTCCAACAGCTATCCATTATTAGTACTTACCCCAAATATGACCTTGATTTGCATTTTTGTTTGGTGAAAAATTTCTTAAACTAAAGGAATAATCCAGCTAGATTCACAGTACAAGAATTGCAGTTCATCTCACAATATGTATTACTGAGGGTCTGTACAGTCCAACGGACTACCTATTGAACTTCCAGGAAAATCACCTAGAGATTATTAGGCACGATAAACATGAGTCCTGACAACTGCGAAAAATGAATATCGAGTATGAATATTAACATTTGCATTTATTAAATATTTCTATGATAAATCATTTTAAATTGTTTTATTTTATTTTCATTTTTTTTTATTTATTTTTTTTAGTGTATCAGATATAAATTTTTCCAGGGTTTAAATTTATTAATAGCTCTTCCAATAGCAAATATAAAACATTTACCATTTTCAGATAGCAGTTATATTTCAAAGTTTATTTCCCTGCAAAAATTATTGTGCATACGTAAACACATCAGCATCATATGGAACTTTCCAATGTTAAAAAATCTGCTCCTGAAATAGATATTTTGAATAGAACTGCCAACTGGACAACATGAAGACTTCATGATTATTCATTTTCATTTTGAAAAACTGAATTTCCAAAATTGGGTTGGTAAATACACGAAACCTGACAAAATTAACAAAAGTTTAAATTATTTTCCAGAGTAATATTTTGTAAATGCAATCGGGAGATCTTCGGTAATATATTAGTTGCATAGTCTACCCGAATAGACTCACATTGACCTCTTTGCACTTAAACTTGAGGAGTTGGCGCTGGAGATTGGAAAGTGACCTCTGCCAGAGTTTGGCCGCCATCTTGAATTTTGTAAAAAACTTTACCAATTTGGCAGCGGCTTATTCTCTTCAACTCTGATACAAGGTCACGTGACCTTTGTATTCTTCCGCGGTGATGCGGTCTGGTGGTGATGCCGTCTGCCTCCATGGAGAAA
The DNA here is from genome assembly GCA_036873755.1 of Hanleya hanleyi. NCBI lineage: Eukaryota > Metazoa > Mollusca > Polyplacophora > Lepidopleurida > Hanleyidae > Hanleya > Hanleya hanleyi. Next base: position 12,481 of record JAVTVY010043610.1, on the reverse strand, counting down.
AAGTAGTGCCCAGACTTCAAATACGCCGCATGGCCCGATTGGGTCGAGTGAGGTATCAAAATGAAGCAGTCGTGAAGGCCCATCTGATGGGCTTGGTGTGGGGTTGGAATATCGTCATTCTGTGAAAACGCAGTAGACAAAGAGTATGGAAATAGACGTTTTGGGATCTAGGAGAGCCCCTAATGGGCCGATGGAGTCGTAGGAGGTATCAATGTGAAGCTTATGTGAGGGACATCCGTCTGGACGAGTGTTTCGGCCGTTGTCAACATTCTGCGCATGCGCAAACAGGGAATTGTGGGAAAAGGGTATGGAAATAGACGTTTTGGGGTCTTGGTGGGGCACTATTGGTCAGATGGAATCGTACGAGGTTTTATTTTGAAGTTCTCGTGAAGGGGCAACCGCCTGGCCTAGTGTGTCGTCCGTGTTCAACATTCTGTGCATGCGCGGACAGGGAATTGTGGGAAAAGGGTATGAAAATAGACATTGTGGGGCCGACATGGGCCATATTGGACAGATGGAGTCGTATGAGGTCTTATTTTGAAGCTCTCGCGAAAGAGCATCCGACTGGGCTCATGGTTCATCCGTGTTCAGGAGTCGGCGCATGCGCAGTCTGGTCGTAGTGTAAAAATAAACACATGGGAGTGTGTTTGGGGTTCTAACCCGCATGGGCCCATGGTTGTGGTTTGGTGGTGTGGGTTCTTCGCAAGTGTGTGTGACGTCCAATTTTACCTTCGACCTTATGCAAGTACTTTCAACATCCGGGTTTCCCACCGCATGTATGGAATGCTTGTACTGTAAAATCCGCCGCCTCTTGAACATCCGGGACCTTTTCAACATCCGGGTACTCTTCAACATCCGAGGTTTCCTTCCGGGACGGCCCGGTCGCACCCCTGCACGGGTTTTTCGCGGCTTCACGCCTGCGCGGGACGCGGTGATGCGCGGGAAATGCTTCCGCGGTTTAGTAGTCCCGAGACTTCAAATACGCAGAGGGGCTAATAAAATGTGTAATACGCAAAGTTGTTGTTGTTGCTCTCTTTTTGGACTAACCCATCATAATAGTACTTATCACGGACTACACCCCATAGAGCTACGTATAGGCAGCCCTCTGGATCCCACACCCCCCATTCATATTGTTGCACAGCCATGACGGAGATCAATCCTATGCGACTCACATTTTACAGCGTGCGACCGTGGTTAATTCACTCACGGGTTACCGAGCATTGGTTCGATCCATGTTAGCAGATGGCAACGACAACGAGGGGCGACGCCAGATCCTGAAAGACTTCACAGAAGCGGTCCTCGACAGAGTGGACTCGATGGAGGGGTGTGCTATCACCCATCACTACTGGACTATGACCGCCATTCTTGATGCCAGGGCTATGGACCACGAGCGCTCACGCCGGAACCAGCTACGGCTCGTAGGCCTCGTCATGGTTTTTGCTATATTGACCCTGACGCTGTGGCAATGACAACGACAGAAGAAGAACGGCTCTTCAGAGTCTCCACACATGCCTTATGTGCATCGAATATATACGAGGGTCAGTCACAGTGTGCGTCATTCACCGTTAGTCATTGGGTCAACCATGTCACCTAGGGACCTGACCATAAACACGAGAGACGGTCAAAGTATGTGTCATTCACCGTTCGTCATTGGGTCAACCATGCCACCAGTCCTACGAGCCATACACCCTCTTACACATTAGGTGGGTTTACACGTCTATGAAGATAGAGTCATCATCGTTGACGACCGTGGAGATGTTTCGAATACGGTTACGCTACACCGTGACGGTGTTGAGCGGTGAGCATCCATACAACGTAGGCCGGTACGGCATCGGAACCCAAATGAAAGCATCCATAGAGGAACTGCGACCCAAGCGCTAGATATTCACAGATAATATGGGGTGTACGTTTCATGTTGCAAGCCCATAATGCACCATGTTCTGACGCCATAAACTTTTCTTCCCTATAAATACGAGAGACAAGGACTGTATATACATGTACAATTACATGTAGATGGACGAACGGACGGATAATGGATAGGGGTGAATGCATACAAACACCAACACCTAATCAAATGAGGGGGCTATCCCAATGAACCTTCCATCCACGTTTGGTGAAATTTCGCCCAGTAGTTCTCCAGATATCTTGCAGACAGGGACTGTATATACATACGCAAGTAGATGGACAGACGGACGGACACACACACATGACGAACGTGGCACGCACACACACTAAAAACCTATAAATCAGATGAGAGGGCTATTCCAGTGAAGCTTCCATCCAAGTTTTGTTAACCTCTGTCAAGCAGTTCAGATATCTTGCAACGCCTGTATATATATATATATATATATATACATATATATATATATATATATATATATATATATATAAGAAATAAAACTACACAAAATGTAGAGTTAGAGCTAAACTGAATATTGCTCTGCTAAACCGGTTTCGTTCATTTTATGGACTTTTCAATAGCAATAATAAATTTATTCATATGTAAGGCTATATATACATATAGTTGCCTTGTAGTTGAACATGTTAAAACGCATTTTTATATATTAATTGGGCATTGGAGACATACATATTTACAATATAATGCAGTAGACAAAAGGTAAGACAGTTTGATATAATCCGACAATGTTATATATAATGTTATATATATATATATATGTATATATAACAAGTAGATGGAGGGCCGGACGGGCACCGGACGAACGCACACACACACACACACAAACACACACCACAACCTGATCAAATGAAATGGCTATCCCAATGAAACTTCCATCCAAGTTTGGTAAAATTCAGTCAAATAGTTCTCAAGATATCTTGCAGACAAGGACTGTATATACATGTACAAGTAGACGAACGGACGGACACCGGACACGGATGAATGCACGCACACACACCAAAACCTAACCAGATGAGGGGCATCTCAATGAAGGTTCCATCCAAGTTTGGTGAATTCCGTCCAGTAGTTCTCGAGATATCTCGCAGACAAGAAAAGGGAACGGACAGACTGACAGACGGACAGCGGACACGGATGAACGCATGCACACAGACCAAAACCTACTCAAATGAGGGAAACATCCCAATGAAGATTCCGTCCAAGTTTGGTGAAATTTGGTCTAGTAGTTCTCGAGATATCTTGCAGACAAGAAAAGGGGACGGACGGACAGACAGACACAAGAGACAGACAGACGGACACCGAACACATCCGAACACACTTACATACACCAAAACCTCACCAAATGACGAGGCAATCCCAATGAAGCTTCCATCCACGTTTTGTGAAATTACGTGCAATAGTTCTCGAGATATCTTGAGAAGAAGATTAAAAGGGGACGGACAGACAGATAGACAGACAGACAGCACAAACACTAGATGTCTCCGCCCAACATAGTTGGGGCAGACATAATGACACATTCTCCTACATTCGGAGTTGGAGTCAGTTGGATCGTCTCATGGAGATAGTGGCACGTTTGAAAAATGCCACAGCTACGAACATATGAAACGTAAGGATTGCGAAATAGAAGTAACGGTCGACGTTCGAAATGATGAAAATGTAAGCAATTGCTTTAAACCACCAGTTCATGAGAAATATTACCTGCACTTGCCTGCACACCAGGGATCTGGGGTTACATAAATCGTATAGATAGGTAATTTATGAATGGCTTGCATTTTCATTATATTCGCTGTAAACGTGAAGTATGAAAGGAAGGAAAATAAGAATATTTTTCCTGAAATATGATATGTGCTAACAACTACAACCATTCTCAGTCAAGCCACTTCTTCCGGTTGATTTGGCAAATCGTCCGTCCAAACAATTTTTCCAGTAAATCGAAAACGTTTATACCTGCGAAATAATGTTACCTGTCGCATGTGCCAGAGTAGATGGCGATAGAGTCGCGCGGATTGTGTGTGTGTGTGTGTGTATACATGAAATTATCATTTTAGATGAGATAAGTGATTTATAGCGTCTTTTGGTCTCTCTATTTTAATTAGTCGTCGATTGGAGCTTGTCAAATCCAATAGGTAATAGATCTGCACCATTTTTTCTTCGAGTTGCCAAAGGCCATTGGTGCCGTATAAAGTAATAACAGACGGTCCGTGTTTGTGTCCCTTATCTTCCATACACCGTGAAATTGCCGAATGATAAATCGCACAAACCTCTATGACAGTACACGACGTTATTGACCTTTGTGCCAGTGCAGACGAATTATGACTTCTCCCAATGTGATTAAGCCCGGTACATGGAACAACTGTCCTGGAGTTTTATATTGAGAGAATAATAATGTTATTTCAAGCGTGATATAGTATCAATATCACGGAGTAATGGTAGAATCTACAAGATGGCGGATCATATGGGTCACAGGCTCTGAGGCTCCCGTAGTAACAGCTTAATTTGAAGGGAATATTCCGGTTTACTGCGCACAGATTACGAGTATTATTATAGGAATAGACCACATTACGAGTGTAGTGTTTTCCAACGAGAAATCTGGGACCGATCACCCGGAATTGTTTCCAAATTGTCGGTCGAGCCGAAGTATTGACATGTTGCTATAGGCGACCGTCAGTAAACCACCACCACCAACAACAACAACGTGTACTCGAGAAGGCGGGTTGTCTTTTTCTTTGTTCTCTTTTTATATGCTGCGCAAATCGTCATCTATAACAGGCAAGATTGTTGTCCCTTCCCTAAGCGGTGTGTCAAATGCGGATCCAACAGTTGTGATCAACCTGCTGCGCCAAACTCCACTGCTGCAATTGTGAAGAAGGACATAAAGCGTCTTCACCCCTATGCCCAATTTTCAAACAATATTACAACAAAAGCCGACTACATCATAACTAGAATAAAGACTATGAAAACCCTACTACTCAATGCCCAAGCATTCAGCACAGTCCGTCAGGATATTGAATTGTTAGTGGACAAGCATAACATTGGTATAGTGTGCCTTAACGAAACATGGGAGGCCAGCGACAGTAAAATTAGTTTCAAAGACTGGCAAATACTATCAGCACCAAGAATCCACGGGAATGCCAGAGGAGGAGTGGCAGTCCTAGTTAAACCATCCACCAGAGACGTAGTGAAGGAACTGAGAAAACATCAAGACCACCTCTATGAAAGCTTATCTGTGATGGTCCACACAAATGCAAACACGTACTTTATACTAGTCCCATCAGACCTGAAGAAAAGGACGCCTTCCATTTCATGTCCACCTCGGTGACAGCTTAACTAATATTGGATCACAGCACTACATCATTTTGGGAGACCTCAATGCTAATTCGTAGGAGTGGAACAATATATCAGACAACACCTGTGGTCAAATCTTAGAGGATATCCTAGGCAGATACCGCATAATATGTACAAATGATGGGCAGCCAAAAAGACGTAACTCACCCAGTGATTAGTGCTCCATACTGCCAACATGTCTACTCTGATATCATCTTGTACTACCCTATCCCATGAGACTGTCCGATCTGACTGCAAAGCAGTCCTTACTGATATATCCGCAGATATCCTAGAAAACACGCCAGAGGTATTAGTGATCTGCGCCCGAAAGAAAATTCAATGGGAAACATGGAAAGCAGAAACAGAGCTATGTGCAAAGTCATGGATAGAGGCAGATCACCCAGATAGCTACCAAGATGACTACACAAACCTTTTGATGGGTCTAGATCGATGCATGGAAGTTGCAATACCAAGACAGAAAATTAAACTTAGAAATCCACCACGCCAAAAATGGTGGAATCCTGAGGTAAAGCAGGCAAAAAATGAAGTAAACAGACTACAAAGGAAATACAAGGGACGAAGCACTCCCGAAAACAGACAACAGCTACCCTCCACGGAGGAAAACTATTTACAAACAATTACAAGGGCCAAAACAGAATGGGCAACCCGACTATGTACTGAACTTACCAAGACAACAGACCCAACACAGATGTGGAACACCTACAGGAAACTCACTCATAATCATAGAGGTGATCCTTCCGCTACCAAAAGACTCGGAGAAATCTTGTTCAACGCAACAGATAAACTGCACCTCCTACAGGAAAAAGTCTTTGATGGGAAGCACCTGAATCCAAATTCATTTGATGATAACTTCCAAAAGAACATTCTAGAAAAATATCATTCTAACAAGCAAAACCACCAATTCGATGTGGAATTTTTAAATACTGAAATTCAGATGGCAGAACTTCAATGGACCCTAAAACTGCTGAAACCGGGCAAGGCACCAGGGCCTGATAATATCTTCCCGGAACTGGGGTTATATGCTGGACCCTTTCTGAAAAGAGTCATCTTACAAATTGTCAACAGATCTAGCCAATGGAAACATTCTCTGGTGAAATTCACTCGCGAACCAGGGAAGCCAGACTACTGTATTCCATCAGCTTACAGACCGATAAGCCTGATATGCTCGCTATGCAAGGTCATGGAGACAATTGTAAAGGCGCGACTCGACAGCGTCATGGAGATAGATGGTATCATTGACTGTGAACAGCATGGTTTTAGGAAAGGACGCTCTACAACAATGTCAATCCTGCAGCTGGTTCAGTCTGCCACAATGGGCTCCAACAACAAGGAGTACACCACTGCAGTCATGATTGATCTTGAAAAAGGCATATGTCAGCGTGTGGAGGGAAGGCCTTTTGGTGAAACTACATAGACTAGGTTTCAAGGGGAAAATATGACACTGGATACACAGCTTCCTGTCTGGACGAATTGCAAGTGAAATCCATTCGAATGAAGGACCGAAGTTTCAGACTATGTTGGAACTTCCTCAAGGGTCAGTTATTGCATTTCCTCTATTCAACCTCTTCATTCGAGATATATTTGATGGAACAATGGGGAAAACAACTAAATTTGCAGATGACGGTACAATTCACATGACGGCAGACAGAATTAGTGAAGATGTTTCAATGGTCAAGCAAAACTGCAAAAAGATGGAGGTTAAACCTAAGCCTTCCTAAAACAGAGTTGTGCATCTTCTGGAGAGGAATAAACGACGCCGCCCAGATGGTTGATAACGTCGTCGACCAGATGGATGCCCGCCCTTTACCAATAACAACAGCCCCAAAGGTATCAGGCGTGCATCTTGACTAGCAATTACATTTTGAAAGGAACTCGGAAGTATTCGGGAGGAAATCAAGTCGCTCGCTTGGTATCCTTCGGCATCTTAGAAGTCTCCGGTCCATCCCAACAAAGCAGTTCCTACAGCTCTTCAAGAGTCTGGTGAGATCACACTTGGAGTATGCCTCTCATGAAGGACTCCTGCAAGTCCAAATTATATGCCATCCAGAGGAAGGGTATAACACTCTTCCCGGGACTACCATCTAGGTCCGTGTAACCTTGCACAGTTCAATTTTCGTTTTTGGTTTCTCAAAATCAAAAATTGAAATTTGACCGTCAATTTTCAATTTACGTTTTTAGCTCATCTGGGCCGAAGGCCCGATGGGCTTATGTCATGGCCTGACTGTCCGTCGTCCGTCGTGCGTCGTCCGTCGTCCGTTGTGCGTCGTGCGTAAACATCTTCTTCTCTGAAACCGCTTGGCCGATTAAGCTGAAACTTGGCATGCATGTTCCCCCCAATGAGGACACCAGAATTTGTTCATGCCGTGTCGATACGATTTTAAATATGTCCGCCATGGCGGCCATCTTGAATTTGCCATTGAAACATTGTTATCGCGATTTCTTAGGAACTACTGCATAGATCTTTCTCAAATTTGGTACAGAGGTTCCCCTTGGGGTCTAGTTGTGCAAGATACCTGTTGTGGTCTGATTCACAAATCCAATATGGCCACCAGGCGGCCATCTTGGATTTCCCCATGAAACATTGTTATTGCAATTTCTCAGGAACTACTTTGTGGATCTTCCTCAAATTTGGTACACAGGTTCCCCTTGGGGTCTAGTTGTGCAAGATACCCTTTCTGCTCTGATTCGAACATCCAATATGGCCACCAGGCAGCCATCTTGGATTTCCCTATGAAACTTCGTTATCGTGATTTATCAGGAAGTACTGCATGGATCTTTCTCAAATTTGATACACAGGTTCCCCTTAGTGTCTAGTTGTGCAAGATGCTTTTGTGGTCTGATTCAGAAATCCAATATGGCCACCAGGCGGCCATCTTGGATTTCGAAATGAAACATTGTTATCTCGATTTCTCAGGAAGTACTGCATGGATCTTTCTCAAATTTGGTACAGAGGTTCCCCTTGGGGTCTAGTTGTGCAACATACAATTTGTGGTCTGATTGAAAAATCCAATATGGCCACCAGGCGGCCATCTTGAATTTGCCAGTGAAATCTTGTCATCATTATTTTTCGTTAACTACTGCATGGATCTTTCTCAAATTTGGTACACAGGTTCCTCTTGGGGGTCTAGTTGTGCAAGATACCTTTTCTGCTCTGATTCGAACATCCAATATGGCCACCAGGCGGCCATCTTGGATTTCCCTATGAAACTTCGTTATCATGATTTATCAGGAAGAACCGCATGGATCTTTCTCAAATTTGATATACAGGCTCCCCTTGGGGTCCAGTTGCGCGAGATACAATTTGCGGTCTGATTGAAAAATCCAATATGACCACCAGGCGGCCATCTTGGATTTCCAGATGAAACATTATCGCGATTTCTCAGGAACTACTGCATGGATCGTTCTCAAATTTGGTACAGAGGTTCCCCTTGGGGTCTAGTTGCGCAAGATACAATTTGTAGTCTGATTGAAAAATCCAATATGGCCACCAGGCGGCCATCTTGGATTTCCAGATTAAACATTGTTATCGTGATTTCTCAGGAACTACTGCATGGATCTTTCTCAAATTTGGTACAGAGGTTGCCCTTGGGGTCTAGCTGTGCAGGATACCATATATGGTCTGATTGAAAAATCCAATATGGCCTCTTGGATTTCCCCATGAAATTTTGTTATCGTAAATTCTTAGGATATTACTGCATGGATGTTGATACACAGGTTCCCCTTGTGGTCCAGTTGTGCAAGATACCTTTTTTGGTCCATTTCCAAAATCCAATATTGCCGCATCTTGAATTTCCCATGAAACTTTATCATAAAATCTCAGGAAATAACTGCATGGATCATTTTATAGTGTTCAGGGGGGACAACACAAGTTACAAACTCATCTATTGCAGTTCTTTAGTAAAAATTTCTCACAGCTACTTTCTTCAGTTACAGACAGATGACCTACAGTGCCGTGACACTATCTTTTACATCTTCGCAGACAGATGGGGGTATGTGTTGGTTAGGCCATACCTCACCAGAGATTACTTTCATTGGAAAATGTCCTGTTACATCTCATTGCCATCGTAACAACCCAGTCGCACATATTTCGTACTCGACATGTCTCCCCCTGGTGCATATACCCACAAAATATTGGAATCGTAGGTTAAAACCTGTCCAATGTACTGTCCAGACACGAAGTGGACAGACGGACGAACGACTGCAATCACATAATAAAAATTGGTTCTGGTTATTGCTTATACAGCTTACTGACAATCACAGATTATATTTTGGTATAATTGCCTTTATTCCATAACCTCCAATTACAATCATGAATTTGCAGCTTGACCTCCTGTGAAATCGACTATGTTGCCATTTTGTTCAGGGGAGACAACGCAAGTTAGAAAATCATCTATTGCAGTTCTTCAGTAAAAATTTCTCGCAGCCACTTTCTCCAGTTATAGCCAGATGAGCGCTACAGTGCCGTGGCACTATCTTTTGTTTCTGTAATCTCAAAATCAAAAATTGAAATTTGAACGTCAATTTTCAATTTTCGTCTTTTGTTTTTGTGTTCTGAAAATCAAAAATTGAAATTTGACCGTCAATTTTCAATTTTTGATTCTTGGATCAAAAAACAAAAAACGAAAATTGATATTTGACAGTAATTTTTCAATTTTCGTTTTTCGTTTTGCTTCACCCAAAAATGAAAATGAAATATTGAAAATTGCCTCGACTTGTCCGTTTTTCGTTTTTTGATTTTAACTTTGACGTATCAATGTTAAGTTCGCATGTGGACGGGTTATCATGTCACTTCCGGTACGACGAGTAGAATAGAAAACGCAAATCGTGTCGTATAAGAGGTGTGGAGCGTGAGAGGCATGCATGTGGCCCACCAGGCCATCCTCGGGGGCCAGTGTATTGATCGATTTGTTAGGGTATCTATACATTGCATTGGTTAGTTGCACACGGTAGTTCTGGATAAAAAAAAAGATCAAGGGGTGTCTAAATCAAACCAATTATTGAACAGGTTCAGCTAGCTCATTACTCCAATCCACTAGCTGGACGGTTTGAGATGTGACATCGCTGGCATAACTTTGATGTCAGGCTGAAATCGACATCGAGAGTCAAGGCAAAAACCGCCGGCTTGGGATATCGACATGCTAATTCAAAATAACCTCGGGGGAAGAAATGTTCGAGATTGAGGCAACGACTCAAGAACTCACTCGAATCACCAAAAATGTCCAGGTAAACCCTGTGTGGGTATTCACGATTTACCTGGACTTGTGAAGATGCACCAGACAGGTCTGGATATGTGGCATCCCGTTGTTCTCAATGGTTATTGGCATTGAGGCCTGAGCCAATCAGAACGCACTCTTAGATTCTCTCATTTCTAAAAATAGATGTTTAGAGCGCTACAAAAGCGAACAGCATTCATGCAGACAACCGCTATTTGCTATTGATTTGAAATATAGTATTTATAAAGATACCAACAAAAGAGTAAGCATCGCGGTGATGGACCGCGAAATGCGTACATGGCAAGCGGCCCGTAAACCCCCATTCCAAACAAGCACACAATCGCCACGTTTGATGTCAGACGCCTGAACGCTTCAACGCTTCAGGTCCAATCTTCATTCTCTATTTTTGGGACCTGGATCGTTGGAGCGTTCAGATGCCCGTCAACGTTCAGCGTCAGAAACGCTTCAACGCTTTAAGTGTGGGTGTCAAACGCGTCAACGCATCGACGCGGGAAGTTCCTTTGGGGGTTATGATTAGAGTATCGACGTATTTATTATACTACCCTACTTTAATGAAACTCCCCTGTGTATCAACCCCGTTGTTCTCCATATAATGCTTCCCACCTGCTGAACGATTGCCTAGTCGCTTCTACACATGCGCAGTTGGCCCATTATATTCTAGCTCGAATGCCTGGCTCCAGGGATCTATAGTGTAGTGAAACTCCCACATCTTTCCCCTACTGTTTTTTTTTCCATACCTGCCTAAACAATCCGATTTGCGCTTTCCATACTACTCCGCGGACCGAAAGTGACATCATAAGCCTTGCGCGTGCGCAGTTAACATTGACGAGTCAAAGCTAAAATCAAAAAACGAAAAACGGACAAGTCGAGGCAATTTTCAATATTTGATTTTCATTTTTGCGCGAAGTAAAACGAAAAACGAAAATTGAAAATTGAATGTCAAATTTCAATTTTTGATTTTGAGAAACCGAAAACGAAAAACGAAAATTGAAAATTGACGGTCAAATTTCAATTTTTGATTTTGAGAAACCAAAAACAAAAAAACAAAAATTGAATTGTGCAAGGTTACACGGACCAGGTTATACGGACCCATCCACTGCAGGAAGAGAAACCGCAGAAGTTGAAGCTCGTGTCCTCCCGTTGGACCTTAGGTGGGATGAGGCTGCCATAATAATGTGCCAATGGATATTATCCATGGATAACCAGGAACCCCTGCGGAAGCTCTGGGACCAGTGGCAAGCAACTCTTTCCGAGCAATACATGAGGATTGGCAACATGGAAACGCTAGCAGGAGAAATACAACAACAAACAGGAGTTAACATCAAAAGGACAGAGGTTGCCAACATGATAAAATACAAATACCTCACCTCGACGCATGAAAAACCTGAACACTGGCATGCCTTCGGGTCCTTCAACACCAGGACTGGGGATCAAGGTACCCGTGCCAAAATAAACATTGAGGATCTACTCGAAACTATGCCTGTGGAATCAGTAATAGCATTCACCTATGAATCGTGCCTGAAAACCCCTGGGCCGTGTGAATCCGGTGCTCTTATCCTTTTTCCTACGACCAAAGAAGAGATGAAGATCATTCACCCGGTGGCCCCAAGGGGATCTATCCTTCTAGCTGAACTGGACGCCATCAACCAGGTTCTAGATTATACATCAAGGAACCTGAACACTGATATCCCAGAGGCTTCTACCCTATTCTTTATATCTGACAGCCAAGGTGCCTTGAGAATTCTTACGTTAAACTGGGAATTCAGCAGCCATTACTCGCTGATACAGAATATAACAGAAAATCTCCAGAATCTACGTGAAAGAGGCATGATAATTAATTTCGACCGGACTCCTGATCATGTAGATGTCGCAGGTAATGAGATGACAGGCCAACTAGCAAAGAAGGCGGCAAATCTGGCCAAAGACCTGCCAAGTACTGACAACATTGCTACCATCCAGGATATAAAGCAAGCTGCCCACGTCCGAT
>JAVTVY010043609.1:0-20704 GCA_036873755.1 Hanleya hanleyi | reverse complement strand
ATTTTGGATCATCAAGCTTTTAAGAAAGTGGAGTGCATATTTGTGATTATTGTTGGTTCACTACCAGATCAATGTTTATACTCTGGCCTCTTTCATGTCGGTGTAAGTTACATGTTTCGAAAACTATGTGTCCCTTAGTTTTGGTGTCTCATTGATACATGCGAGAAGAAAAGAGTATTGGTAACAAAAATATATGTTACATGCTCATCAGTTCAAGTTAGAGCATGGTATATTTTGTTTGGCAGTCAGAGGGCTGACTTACAGAAGTTATAAAAAGTTATAAATCTACAGAAGTTGTCAGTTGTGGTGCCCATTTCTACTAGAGTGAAGATAACATGATCTTCTAAATACAAACAGGGCAAGATTACCTTAATTGGATTATGCCAACATTCCATCATCGGAATACCCGATACATTTAGGAGGGTATATCATGTTAATTTCCACAATGAACATGATCTCTTCAAAAATGAGTGTTCACTTAAGTGATACCTCCCTACATGTAGTTATCAAAGTATTAAAACAAACCTGCCTGCAAAAAACTCTCCACGTACCCCGCCCCCGCCATCCTCTTTAATAGAACTGAATAATGGCAGCACTCCCTCTCAGAGCCATCACCAATTTCTGTGTGCATGCAGAATATTAAATACGAAGCTGCGCATCTGAAAACCCCTCGGCTCTGGGCGCCAGCCATTCATAATGTATTCAATTTGAAGCAAGACTTCAGGAACACCAAGCAGTCAAGTGACAAATATACAAATTATGAAAAAAATTGCCATTAGAAATGGCCTCTAAGGTTTATGTCCAATCAGCGAAGTCGGTATTCATTACATAAGTCTGTTGATGCATCGATGATGTATACCAAATTTTGTCATAGAGCATTTGAAAATTCTCAGAGATAGAGATCATTAATGATTTCGCATAAATTAAAGATGGCCGCCCATCCTTCCCACCACTCAGAGAAACTGATGTGGCTATTCATTGCAAGTGTCTTGATACATGGATGCTGTATACCAAGTTTCATATAGAACACTGAAATGGTATCAAAGATATACATCATCAAAGATTTTGCATAAATTAAAGATAGCCACCAAGGTTTCCGCCCAATCAGAAACACCAGAACTGCCATTTATCGTAAGTCTATTGATGCATCGATGATATATGCCAAATTTTACATCGAGCACTCGAACGGTATCAGAAATAGAGATCATTAATGATTTCGCATAAATTAAAGATGGCCGCCCATCCTTCCTGCCACTCAGAGGAACTGATGTGGTTATACATTGCAGGTCTCTTTGATACATCAATGCTGTATACCAAGTTTCGTATAGAACACTTGAATGGTATCAAAGATATATATCATTAAAGATTTTGCATAAATTAAAGATGGCCGCCAAGGTTTCCACCGAATCAGGGAAACTGGTTTGGTCATTCCTTTGAAGTTTCTTGGTGCATCGATGATCTATACCAAGTTCACACACGGAATAGTGAAATGGTACCTAAGATACACAAGATTAATGATTTTGCATAAATTAAATATGGCCGCCAAAGTTTCCAACCAATCAGGTCCAGATTCAATAGGGTTCTGGGCCATGAGCATATGGATGTGCAGTGCAAGTTTGGTGTGCCTAGGGTAAGTCGTTCTAAAGATATCTTGGTAACGAGAAAGCTGTGATGGTTTCGCATAAATTAAAGATGGCCGCCAAAGTTTCCAACCAATCAGGTCCAGATTCGATAGGGTTCTGCGTCACGCGCATACGGATGTGCACTGCAAGTTTGGTGTGCCTAGGGTAAGTCGTTCTGAAGATATCTTGGAAACGAGAAAGGTGTGACGGACAGACGGACAGACGGACGGACGGACAGGCGGACAGACGTGCATGACGACAACAATACCCTTCGGCCAAATTTTGGCCGAGGGGTAAAAATAAACTGCTCTATTTTTAATCAAATCATCTTGAAATTTGAACAAAATATTTAATCCAAATTTACATTTATGTTATGAAACAGTGGAAAATAAAACAGAACTTAGAAGTCTCTAATTTTTAGCCCAAAGGAAATTTGAAAATTTAAAAAACAAATTCCTTGTGATAATGAATGGGGAAATTGTATCTGCTATATAGTACACATTAAACAGTACTCAATTCTTAAATTTTAAACCTTTAAGCTAGTAATTTGATATCATGTTCAGAAATCCATCCATGTTTGTGAAGCAGTTCAGTTTGGACAGTATAACTATTTCATTCCAATTGGATGGTAAAGCTATTTCCTTCCATGTAGGTATGTTCTATGCTAATACATGTATAGCCAATATATTATGTTTTCCCATAACATATACATAATATTAACAGTTCTAAATTCTCTAGTTTTCAATCAGTGTACTGAAATTTGAAAACTGATCATGAAATTTATCTATGTTTATGGATCTCTTCAGTCTGGGAAGTAAAACCATGGTGCACTGGATTGGACTTTGAAAGTGGATGTCTTACGGTACCAAGGAATTCTGTGTAGCACCCTCTCCGGCCCCCATTCAATCTGGTACCGGTACATCTCCCTCCAAAGCGGTATTTATACAAAATGCCAACCACTTCCCCATCCCTTCTATTTTGAAACACAGAACCAATGAAAGCTCGTTTGAAAAACGGGCGAAGAGCATTTCCCCAGATAATTTTGTAACACATAATTTGGTACTCACAGGACTTTAGATCTCTCCAATTTGGGCACACTCCCTATTAGGGGTGGCAATTTTTTTTTAGGACGGGACAGTGTGTGGGGCACATGCCCCTGGAGGATGAGCAATCAGGAATCATCAGTGGTAGAAGTACCTCTGAGAAGGGGTTTCTTCACCAATGGGCGAAACCCAGTGTGAGGCAACACCAACTTTATTTTGCGTTTCATGGGCCCACCGACATTTAAAAATCGAAATTTCAAATTGCCACGTTAATATTTCCCATGCAAGTTTGAACATGAAGACTTTGCCCCCCTTTTTATTCCTGATTGTATGAATTAGGCTGTTGTATTCTATCTGAAACAATGCCAGCAAATAAAAATGAAAAACAAAAAAAAATAAATACCTTTCACTATAATTTTTCACTGTAAGTCAGCGAATTGTTATTGTTGTAAAATGCTAATACTACTTAGGCAATAACGACATTCAATGTAAATCAGGAACCTTCACTGGCTGTGTGATCTATCACTCTGTCATGGTACCCATATTTCGACAGTAATGCAGTATGTCAGAGCTAGGAAATGGAGGGTGTTTTAACAGCTCAGCCGATACAGCATGGTTTTAACTTACTGTTGAAAGCTGAGGCTGTTGGAACACATGCAAAATTCGCTAGATTGTTCTGAAAGACAACTCACATGGGAATATACAATTATGAAAAATGAGAGTTACAACATTTGTAGGTTTCCATCAATTCTAATATGGATTGCCAAGAAAATTATACCTATATTATCTTAAAATGACAGTCCTTATCTAAACTTCATGACATGTAGAAATATTCAATGTAGGTACATACCCACTATATCCCCATACTTTATTCATTGTGTACAGTTTACTTAGTTCTTGCCAAATAAGCAGATTATGTATTCTTTTAATCAATTAGAGTGTGTATTGTATCACCTGAATCACACCATTTGTAGATCGTTGTCAGGTTATCGCTTAACAATTTCTGGAAATGACAGCATTTTAATATCTGTCCAACCGGACTGACATATTTTACTGCCTTACCTATTCATAAATGTGTATTGGCTAAGATCACATGCAGAAGCAAAGTAACTCCGAATAAACTTAAACACATGGTGACAGTCTCAATATTTCGACAAAATTTTATTTGTCATCTTCAGGATGTGACGATGGATGGTTAAAATTCGGCTATCAAATCCAAAACTTAACAGTGGTGTAAAAGCTTCGAAAGAGCTACAGTTATTCAGATAGACTACTGTTTATTATTATTTTGCTATTTTTGTTTCTAATTTCAACTTTCATATATATTTCATCAATCACGGTTTAGATAAGATAATACAGCATTTCTGTGGTGTGTGTATTCCTTGTCTTGTTAATTAATAGCCTAATATGGTCTTGTATTTCCCGTTCTGTAACTATCCAATTCTCTAGATTTTATTTCCGATTTCAATCCTAGGTACATTTCTTACGTTTCTCTAATCAACTTTTTCTTCTTCTAATTCACCTGAATCACACCATTTGTAGATCGCTGTCAGGTTATCGCTTAACAATTTCTGGAAATGACAGCATTTTAATATCTGTCCAACCGGACTGACATATTTTACTGCCTTACCTATTCATAAATGTGTATTGGCTAAGATCACATGCAGAAGCAAAGTAACTCCGAATAAACTTAAACACATGGTGACAGTCTCAATATTTCGACAAAAATTTATTTGTCATCTTCAGGATGTGACGATGGATGACTAAAATTCGGCTATCAAAACTTAACAGTGGTGTAAAAGCTTCGAAAGAGCTACAGTTACATGTATTCAGGTAGACTACTGTTTATTATTATTTTGGTATTTTTGTTTCTAATTTCAACTTTCATATATATTTCATCAATCACGGTTTAGATAAGATAATACAACCATCCAGCATTTCTGTGGTGTGTGTATTCCTTGTCTTGTTAATTAATAGCCTAATATGGTCTTGTATTTCCCGTTCTGTAACTATCCAATTCTCTAGATTTTATTTCCGATTTCAATCCTAGGTACATTTCTTACATTTCTCTAATCAACTTTTTTTTCTTGTAAATCTCTGTTTTAGTTGTTTATTCCCCTAATTGACATTTCTGCTTCCACTATACACACTCACACACCTCAATAAATCACCACCTGTCACTATTAATCCTTATCTAACTATTGCCATTTCAATTGTGTATTGCCAGGCCTATGTGGTGTGTGTATTCCTTGTCATGCCTATGTGCCACTCATGTTTATCTTGTTATGTTCACATATTATCCGACTGGCTATTGCCCTCTAATTTTGTGTATGGAACCATTTCAGTCTTTGTTACATGTAGTTGTTTCTGTATATAAGAGCCTGTATCTGCTGTTATATCATATCCTGAAGATGACAAATCAAATTTTGTCGAATATTGAGACTGTCACCATGTGTTTATTAAGTTTATTCACAGTTACTTTGCTTCTGCATTATGCCAAGCTTATCAGTGGATCAACACGACTAAGATCACATTATGCCTTGTATATATACTGTGCGTATGGAGCTGTTTGTAACTTTGTTCACTGCTGGAGATGCTAGAACTGGTAGCGAAATATATGGAATGAAATTGTCATCCCTACCCAGAGTTGCTTTTCTTCTCTATTATTGGGAAATCATCAGTGGTTCCAATGGATTACTTCATTTAGATATACATGTAAAAAATTCTCAGGTGGGATGTGCCATATAGCAGGTATGTAGAAGTTCCACTTAAAAAAAGTTTCTTCTTTTTCAGTTCAAAAAATTATTATCAACAGTTGTAACTATCCTGTCAAAATGCAAAGGTATGTGCAATTTCAATCTCGAGTTTCAAATAAATTCTGGGGACCTCCACATACAACCAAAAATTGACCATTAACTGATTGATAATTTGTGATTTTATTCAAACTAAAGTCATGCCCGCTACACCAAAACCTTTTCAGCACATTGCCTATCCTTCAAGACTATTGTAATAAAATTTCAAAGAAATCAGACAAGCCGTTCAGACGAAATCGTCAGAGAAAGGTTTATCTATTCTCTGACTACAACGCCACCTAGTGGTGAGCAGCAGGTATCGAAACACAACCAGACAAATTTCCCAGGCCTAAGGAGATAGCACACCAAGTCTGACCCGAAAATATTTAACGGTTTCAGAGATATTCACGTTTAAAGTCGCGGCGGCGGCGGCGGCGGATCCGGCGGAGCCGTTTCTCATGAAAACATAAGAGCATCCACTTTGTGGAAATGCTCTAATGAACATAGACTGGGGGACAGCCTTTCCTCACCCAATAACCATGGTTGATCTATGTAATACTGTATTACATGTAGCATGCCAATACTCGAGGAATTTTTATTTTCTATCTAAATAAAACACAGGAAGGAAGCAATCAGAGATTGCTCAATTGTATGCCCCCCCTTCCACTTTAATCCGACACTGTCCCGCCATTGTTCTGTTCTTTATTGGTTGGTGGAGGCCTAATTTGGATAATTATAAAAATTCTGTTTCAGTCACTTTTTTGCCATGTCTCACATAATACATATTCCAAATATCAAGCAACAAGTGATAATACGATGCTTCGATGTAAGATGGTCGCCAGGGCTTTCGCCAAATCCGAAAATGTGACCTGGTTATGAGACCTACATTCCTTGGGAGTATATTGTGGTGAAATTATGAAGCGATCAGTAAATTTTGTACCCAATTCACTGTTTTGGGGGCAATTTCATACTTCAGGACCTATGTTGTCTGCTTTGGAATGTAGAATAACATATAATATAGCCATTTTCCTGGTTCAAATCAGTTATGGACTGAGATCCAGCTTGGACAAATAAATATATCCCATTCACTTAGGTTTAAACAAAGGGCCATAACTCTTGAAAATATAACCGAAAACAGAGAAACTTCACGGTACACACCTATGGGTCACTGACCACATATCATGCGTATTTCATACTTGTTCATACAATATTAACCGAGATCCAGCCCTACAAATCCCAATTCACAAAGATTTGAAGAAAAAAGGGCCATAACTCTTGAAAATATAGGCGAAATGTGGAGAAACTTCACGCTGCACAACTACAGGGCACTGATCACATATCCTGCAAATTTCATAATTGTTCACACAATATTCACCGAGATCCAGCCTGGACAAGTTCCAATTCACAAAGATTTGAAGAAAAAAGGGCCATAACTCTTGAAAATATAAACGAAACGCGGAGAAACTTCACGCTGCACAACTACAGGGCACTGATCACATATCCTGCAAATTTCATAATTGTTCATACAATATTCACCGAGATCCAGCCCGGACAAGTCCCAATTCACGGAGAATTCAGGAACAAAGGGCCATAACTCTTGAAAATTATACCGGAATTCGGAAAAAAACTCCACGCTGCACAACTACGAGCCACTGGCCACATTCCATGCAAGTCCATCCTGTCCATCAAATATTAACCGAGATATTGCCCGGACAAGAAATTCGGACGGACAGACGGACGGATAAAGCGATCGCTATACATGTATGCCCCACTCTCTGCCCCCCCTCTAGTTAGAGGGGGGCATAATAAACATTCAAAATACCATTAAAAACAGTATGATAGGAAAGTACTTTCTGAAGTGCTATTCAGAGCTTTTGTCAACTGAAATAATAATCACTGAAAATTTATGTTCTTATTAACTTCAGAAGTGCATTAGACAATAGACACCTTCATGAGAAATGGATGTGTGCATCCTCATAAAGTCACACAAGATACTTGATTGTATCGTCAAAATTCACTGATCTTTTGATCCAGTGGTGAGACAAATTTGGGACACTCACTGACAGCCCTGTGGGTCTGCATGCAGTGCTCTGTCCTTGTTGGATCATTGATCCATTATTATTGGATCGATGATCCAATAATAAAGATTTTTGAATTGATGATCCAGAAATAAAGATACAATGTTACTATTTGCAACATTTTTTTGATACTGTACATGTATATTTGAGGTGAACCACTGGTGATGCAATTTTTAATCAGGGGAGAGCATCATGTATCCATCTCTGTGATCCAGTGGTGCAACACTTTCGAGTCAAAAAAGTACTCCTCGTCATTTTGGCTCATTGTGGATTAATGATTCACTATGGCGGAAGAAATGAGCCGGCGTTCGAGCTTCTCAAGCAGTCAGTTGAGCCGTGGGTGAGCCTTCTCGGTACACTACTAATAATGCCATGAACATCCAATGTATTACTCGGCTCAAAAAATAGCGATTTTTAACAAGGTGGCTCACTTGTGGCTCATCTGATCCTTCGAGAGACCCGAGTGTTGGATCAATTCGTATGCAATTTTGAATCAATAATCCACAAGCCAAGGAATCAATGTCTTGAAGAATATATTTTGACTCACAGACACAGGCGACGCACCAGTGGATCACAGATGTCGAACATGTACTGTATCAAAGAATGTTGGAAAGAGTAACATTGACATTGTATCTTTATTTCTGGATCATCAATCCGAGAAATCTTTATTACTGGATGGATCAGTGATCCAACAAGGTCAGAACACTGCATGCAGACCCACAGGGGCCAGTGATTTGTCTCACCACTGGATCCAAACATCAGTGAATTACAAGCGTCTAGTCCGTCATTCATAATCCAGCCGTCGTCCATTAGAGAATATCCGCGTCCATAATCCAAAGACCTATTCCATTTTCCACATAACAGTATTAGCACCAAATTCAAAAAGACAATCATAGTATACATAAACATAGGCTTGTTTCCTGCAAGAGAGAAGCGGTCAACAGTTTCAATGATGCCGGCAAGACATCATGATGTTCCAAAAATATCAAATCCGTATCGCTGATCAGTATTCTTAATCCATAATATTCGTTGCAAAGTCGTCATCTAAAGATTGATGTATCTCAGTCACGCTTTGATTGTGACTGTTCATATGATTACCATGAGGATCTTAAAGTACATGGGTTCATACGGCCCCTAGCCCCGGGTTAAGCGGAATTAGACACAAGTTACGAAACATAGCGCCATAGATCTTGCACGCTACGTTCGTACTTTGCTATCAGCATGCGATATGTATCGCCAAATTTGAGAAACTTTGAGTGGAGGCGCTTGGTGGAATAGTCCTGTTTTATAAGTTTCTGCAACAATGTTTTGTGATGTTGATTAAATAAAGCAACAATAAAGCAACATGTGTGCCTTTATGTGGATGCACACATCCATTTCTCATGAAGATGTATTGTCCAATGCTCTCGAGAAGTCAATAAGAATAACTAGAGCCTTAGGCACTGAAACGGGGCTATTTAAATGTAAAATAGGCTGTTGGAATAATTCCACTAACTGTTTGATGTTCAGTCCCCATGGCGAAGAGCCATACAATTTGTAGTCTCACACATTTCTCTCAATAAGGTACTTGGTACACCCCTATAGTTTGGAAGGTTACAAATTCTGGCAATGGTTGTATGCAGACTTGTACATGTAGGGGGGGCCTATAGCACTGCATGCTATCTAAAGGTTGGAGTTTGACTCTATCAAGTAACCCTATCAGCTGAGTGAACCAAGCCATTGACCAAGGTCATGCATGTGTCATGCATGTGACTATGCTCTGAATGGTATAGAGGGTCTGGTGGAGGGGATGTTTGTGTGATGGTTCAAAACTTACATACCATGTATATAATTTCTGCAAGAATGGAAGCCTAGAAAACTAGAATTTCTTGCCAACATGGCAAACATATGATAAGTCTGCCTTAAACTATTTTCTTCTGTATTTGTTAAGTGTTCCAAATAAAGTTGTTATCAACCGGTGATTTATGACATCCTTTCAGGAAAACACTCTAAGTCAACCTCTGAATAGTATCCATTTTGTATTCATGCTCTCAAGCAGGAAATCTCTGTGAAAATGACATATGAACATATATAAGAAAATAGTTAACTTCATTATAAATATAGGCCAGGTGAAACAAAATCTAGCAAAAATAGTTGGCCAAACTATCTGCAGTAGCTGAATAACTTGAGGACTCTTTTCTTCTGCTCTTCCTCTCAAAGCCTAAAGCAGTTAAATAAACAACCAGTCGCCCTGGCAACGGTACCAAATTTGCTCAAGTTTTTCATTTCAGTTGAAAATAGGTTCAGCACTTCAGAAAATACTTTTCTAAGACAAGCTTACTGCTTTTAAGCATATTTTGAATGTTCATTTTATTTACACAGAAAGTCGAAATTCCTCCAGGGATGCTAATCAATTATTACATGGATCAATCATGGTTACTGGGGAGGAAAGAAAGTGGCCTCGCTTTATTTATTTGTGCGGTGTTGCATAGAAAGGGGAAGGGAGGTAGGTGACATTCTTATTTAAATAAGATCACCACTATGGAGGGAGATGTACCAGATTGAATAGGGGAGGGAATGGTACACAGAATTTCTTGATACCGTACATGTACCAGCATATCATCATTGTTTGTAACTATTAGGCTAAGAGAAATCACAATATTAATATCGGCTATCATGGCTGCAGGAGAAATCCACTTTTAACATCTGATCCAGGGCAGCACAGTTTTACTTCCCAGACTGAAGAGATCCATACATATAAATTTCATGATCAGTTTTCAAATTTCAAGTAGCTTAATTTAATTGAAAACCAGAGAATTTAGAACTGCTATTATTATTAATGTATGTTAACATGGTTAAGGGAAAACATAACACTGACTATATTATAAATTGAATTGCAACATACCTACATGTACATGGGACGAAATAGCTTTACTGCCCAACCTAAATCGCTTCATAAACATTGATGGATTGCTAAATTTGATTTAAAATAATAAAAGTACCAGCTCAATGGTTTAAAAGCTAAGAATTTAGTACTGTTTAATTTGTACTATGTAACAGATCTACATGTAGGCTATACAATTTCCCTATTAGCTCTTGAAAGGAGTGAGTGAGTAGGATTTAACGTCGTTTTCAACATTGTTTCAGTCATATCACGACGGTGCCTACGTGCCAGAACACGAGAGTGTCCACAGTTCCTATTATTCTGGACACTGATCGGCCCAGTCTGTACAGCACCCGGTCACCCATCCAAGTATTGACCGAGCTCAACGCTGCTTAACTTCGGTGATATGACGAGAACCGGTGTGCCCAACGTGATGCGCCGTACCGCTCTTGAAAGGAATTGCTTACTGTCCACACAATGTAATTCTGTATTAAATTTTCAAATGTCAAGCTGATTCGTTTTTTATTTTCCATTGTCTCATAACCATGATAACATAAATATAAATCTGGATTAAAATAATTTTCAAATTTCAAGCTGATTGCTAAAAATAGAGCAGTTCATTTTCCAATATTCTACATACACTCAGAACTTGGTGATGGCTCTGAGAGGGAGTGCTACCATTATTCAATTCCATTACAGAGGATGTTGGGGGTGGGGGAGTGGGGGTCCTTTTTGCAGCTGGTAGGTTTTTTAGCACTTTGATAACTTTAAGTTCAACTAAGGAGGTGCATGTATCACTTAAGTGTACACTCATTTTTGAAGAGTCACGTGCACACATTCTTGTTATTGTGCACATTATCATGCTATATACTCTCCTAAAGTTATCAGGTACTCTTATGACGGAATATTGACATAATCCAATTAAGATAATCTTGCCAAGTTTGCATTTAGAAGATCATGTTATCTTCACTCTAGTCAACTTTTGCAGGCACCACAACTGTTAACTTCTGCAGATTCATACCTTTTTATAACTTCTGAAGTCATCCCCCTGACTATCAAAAACCATGCTTGTGTTAATAGTAACTGATGTACATGTAACTTATATAAGAATACTCATTACCAATAATCTTTTCTTCTTACATATATATATCAATGAGACAGCACAACTAAGGGACACATTTTCAAAACCTGTAACTTACACTGACATGAAAGATGGCAGAATATAAACATTGATCCAGTAGTGAGCCAACAATAATTTTGAATATGAACTGTTTTCCTAAAAGCTTGATGATCCAAAAATAGTTGTCAACTTGTGTCAATGATCCAAACTGTTTTTTTAACTCAACTCAATGATTCAGTGAATGACAGCACTGGAAATCTTGATATCTTGGCTCAATTTGTTGGCTCAGCGGATCAGAATCTCATCAAGGCTGGCAGATTCAACAACAAACGCAAAACATGAATCAATTTTGGATCATCAAAAATTCTGACTTGGAGCGTGTCGTGGCCGAAGTAGTTAGAGTGTTTGACTCTGACCTGGAGTGCTACAGCTGGCGTGGGTTCGCCCCTCGCCAGTGACCGCTTACATATATACTCGCCTATTCACATGGCGCTGGACTGATTCGGTGTCCAGGATAATATGGACTGATGATGGAACTAGTTGCTACGCTAGACCTTCGCCAGTGGAGGCACTTGGGGAATAAAGTACCTGGGTGTCTTTCAGTGACCGCTATATAAATCCACTCACAGTAGTACATCGCATACACCGCTAGGAAGCTCACATGGTTAGACTATCACAGCACTTTCAGGATAGTAGTTCATCCAATTGTAGAATTGTATAAATGTTCACTTCACAGCACGATAGTTGAGCTATAAATGTTGAGTGGTTCCAATTGATTGTATATTAATATGTACTCCTATACGGAGGTGCTCCTATATAGAGGAGGGATTTACCTACTGAACTGAACTGAACTATGGCTCACCATTGGCTCATGTGTGGCTCATTCATTGCGTAAGCTACAAAACAAAGGATCAAACTGGATCAAATTATTTGCAGTGTACAAACGAGCAGATGGCAAGCTATGGAATATATTGGATCAATATATAGCGTCAATATTTTACAAACTGATCTCTTTTTTTTTGTGCGCATATGGACCATTTTATTTGTAGTGTAGTTTGTGGTTACTTTGTCGTATCGGTTATGGTACTTTGTGGTAATTAGTCACACAAAAAACGACAGTCGGACACAGTCACAGGTAAATATTTAACCCAGGAATGGCTGTAGTCTCGAATGGCTGTGTAATCGACAGAAAGAACATGCCCACCTACAGAGCAAAGGTTCTATAGCTGTAAATATTCATCCAGTCATTCTTTCTTATTTGTAACTCTGAAAAAAGGGGGGGGGGGGCTGTACTAACACTCACCTGAACATATTCAAATATCCACAAAATGTATGAATGAGCATAAACAAACAATCTGATAGAAAATCGTGGACAGTGTCCCGCCTCTTTTCTTTGTGCTACATTTCCGTAAAGCGCGCGGGAAACATTAAATGCTACCGAAAATAATGATTTGGACGGATACGGAAGATACTTGATCCGTTAAACTGCCGTCATGCTAAGTGATGTCAGTTGAAAGACGCTTGAAAAGTACTGATCGATTTTGGTGTGGGGTTCGGTGTAATGATCAGTCGTAATATTGCTCATCTTTACAAGCACAGATAAGTCCCAAATCCTCAGTGAGTTTGTATGTTGTTATTGTTCCTTTCAATTTCGAACTACGGTACTCGGGCTGTGTACTCGGGTCTCGCGGGAGATCACGATCTCCACGGACACTTTTAGCCTCATATCCACTGCAAGTGAACTCCGTTCAAACAGTGGAAATAATTGTCAGTTCAACGGCAATTAACGGCAATTAACTTATTTACAGTGCATTGACACCTCCTGACTGTACATATAGACCCGTCCCTTTTTCTGACCAGGTGTGTGCGATGTACTACTGTGAGTGGATTTATATAGCGGTCACTGAAAGACACCCAGGTACTTTATTCCCCAAGTGCCTCCGCTGGCGAAGGTCTAGCGTATAGCAACTAGTTCCACCATCGGTCCATTTTACCCTGGACATCGAATCAGTCCAGCGCCTTGTGAATAGGCGAGTATATATAGCGGTCACTGGCGAGGCGCGAATCCACGCCCGCTGAAGCACTCCGGGTCAGAGTCAGACACTCTAACCATTCGGCCACGACACGCCCATGTCTCATGGGCTCATCTCATACTAACACACCACCAAGGATGACACCACTTTTTGGTAAGAAATTAGTTATTTTTTTGCCATCATATGGCTGAAAAATAATTCGTGACGGGATAACAGGATTTCGTGACGGAATCACGAGTGCGCCTTTTAAATCTTGATAGATCCATCTGTATTCAGTACATATAGTTCATAAAAAATAATACTACTTGGATGAATTTTATCATTTTTAATTACAAAATTAAGTCTCTAAGTATTTGTTTTGTCCAATTTAGAGTTCCTGTCCAATGCATATCTTTGATACAGATGCTTTTACACGGTGTGTATCTCAGTAAAATGCTAACTTTCTTCCTTGAGAATTTATCATTTCTAGAGTTGATCAGGTCATGGAGTTAAAATATAGGCTTCCGACAAAAGAAACGATAATAGAAACGGTGTAAGTGATGTGCCTATCACTGTTGGGTCAAAATGGTACCTCTTCCCCTCCGTGGTCAAACTCAACACTCCCCGGCGGCGTGCACAGCGGGCGGCTGAGTACCAATTCACGTTTCCAATACACTCAATTTGTAATAGCTTTGATGACGTCGATGGGGCGCATGCGCGGGAATCCGACAACTGCCGAACATGCTTTAATCCCCCAAGTACACACAGGCTAATCCGACGAATCCCTGCTGTGGCGGAACACTTTGATATGGCGGAGTTGTTTCTCCTATCTTTTAACTCCATGATCAGGTTAAGATTTACTAAAAAAAAGTTCTCACTTTGGCGTGTTCCTGGTATCTGTAGGAAGGGTATACATGGTATATAAAAAATATGATAATATATAGTCTAAGAAAAAATGTTATGTGAATTTTATGTGAAAATTATCATTTTTGGCGTTTTCAGGTGGAATTAAAGAAAACCATTTGAGCTATAGAAGAACCGCTATGGGTGAATATAGCCAATCCATTGTACCCCTCTGAATGGATCGATCGAGACAATGGCTCGCGAGGATAATTATTCCAACGACGAGACCTCGCTGACGAGACCTACACATTGGCTTTCTACTATACTGTCAGACACGACGTATTCCTATTTGTTGCAGTTAGCTCCAACTCAATACAAGGATCGGCGTCAATATAAAATGCCTCTTTATTTTATGTATGAATCACATGATGATCAATGGCATATCGACATATGGGGCCTACATGGTGTACAGTTTCCGAGACTACACTGTAAAAAGACTGTTTTTCGAAACGCTAAATGTGGTTGCAACTGGGCTGCAACGGATAGTGGTTTTTTTGAAAACCAGAGGCCTCGGGTTTTTGAGAAACCACATCATGAGTTTTCCAAACCTCACTTCCCGTTGCAGCCCAGTTGCAACCAGGTTTTCGAAAACCGGACTTGCAGTTTTCCCACAACCAAGAAGCAGTGATTCCATTACCCAGATCACAGGTTTTCCAAGCCCCACTTACCGCTGCAGCCCAGTTGCAACCAGGTAGTTCAAAATGTCATACTGGTACTATATGAATAACACACATGACACGGCGAACAAGCGTAACAGCATGCACCGGTAGTCAGAAAGAATGATAGATTTTCAAAAGAAAATCACTTTCTGGATATTATGCCAAACATGGATATCTATAACAGGGTAATGTAATCCTTACTTAGTGTAGGTACTTTTATTGAAAACTTCAAATAAGTCTTCCATTAAATAAACCACTGAAGACACGCATCTCAATGATCTTCGGATGATAGTGGGGATTCTCTAAAACATTGTGCATCGGGTACTTTAGCACAACGTCCCCATCCTACAGGGCAGATAGGGTCCCGACATCCCTTTTAGGTGCACTTTGAATAATGCCACAGATTTATGTCCCTTATCTCGAAATGCCGTAAGTGGTATTTCGAAAAACCGGACTTCCCAGAGACTTGATTGGGAATTTCAAGAAAATAACTACGGTAAATTAAACAATTAATTACCGGTATCACTTCGTTGAAGTAAAGAGAGTGAAAAATGAAATTAATTGCCGTAAATTAAAAACGTCAGCAGTTACCCGTTACTTTGCCATCAGGGCCGGGTAATGTTCTTCTTACAAGAGCGATGTTCTTCTATGTGAATATCATGTTTTCCTATTTCATACTTCATACCACAATCACTTGTAGCATGGTTTCTCATATGTCTGACAAAATGACTTTTGTAAAATGACTTGTAATCACAATGTGAACATCTATGTGGTTTCTCCTCAGCATGCGTTCTCTCGTGTTTGAGGAGATTAGCTTTGTGAGCGGACCTGTAACCACATTGTGAGCACTTGTATGGCTTGTCCCCAGTATGTATTTTCATATGTTGATTAATGTTTCCCTTGTCGGTGGCCGTATGATCACACAGCTGACATTTGTATGGCTTCTCCCTAGTGTGTGTTCTCATATGTTTCCTAAGGTCTCCTCTTCGGGCAGATCTATGATCACAAAACAAACACTTGTGTGGTTTGTCCCCAGTGTGGGTTCTGGTATGTATGACGATACGCGTTTTGTAACAGGACTTGTATTCACAATGGGGACATTCATAAGGTTGATCCCCCGTATGTTGCTTTATATGCATGGCCAGATCCCCCTTGTGAGCTGATCTGTACTCACACTGCGAACATAGATATGGTTTGTCTCCCGTGTGTGTCGTCATATGTCTGGCAATATTACTAGGACGAGTCGACATGAAATCACACTGTGAGCATTTGTGTAGTTTCTCCTGTGCGTGCGATCTCGAATGTTCAAGTAAATTACATTCTAGGGCAAAGTTCTCGTCACAGTGTTGACACCGATATGGTTTCTCCCCGCTGTGAGATTCCATGTGTCTTACGAGAGACTTACGGTGAGCTGACCTGAAATCACACTGTGAACATTTGTGTGGCTTCTCCCCAGTGTGTATTCTCATATGTTGGACAAGATTGCACTTTTTAGCTGCCCTGTAATCACACAGCGAGCATTTGAATGGCTTTTCTCCAGTGTGTCTTCTGGAATGTTCGTCCATACCAGATTTCTGGATGGACTGATAGTCACAGTACTGGCATTTATAAGGCCTCTCTCCGGTGTGTATTCTAATGTGTTTGACAAGAAT
This sequence comes from Hanleya hanleyi, assembly GCA_036873755.1. NCBI lineage: Eukaryota > Metazoa > Mollusca > Polyplacophora > Lepidopleurida > Hanleyidae > Hanleya > Hanleya hanleyi. The sequence continues at coordinate 3,960 of JAVTVY010043609.1, read as the reverse complement.
ACTATTACTACCTGCCCTGTAGTCACAATAGGTACATTCATATGGCTTCTCGCGAGTATCACATGTCACGTGTCCAGAAAGACCATTTTTACGAACGGTTTCGGAATCACAGCTTTGCGATATATACTGTTCTATGTGAGTATGTGTTCCAATATGTTGGAGAAAATGAGCACTGTTATCGGATTGGTAAGCACATTTTGAACAGCTGTATGGTTTGGCGCTTGTTTTTGTTTGGCTGCATGGATCGTCATGTGGTAAAACCGATGAGATTTCTTGATCATGAAGGATTCTACCCAAATTTCCACAGTACGGGTCTTCATTTTCTCCTTTCGGTTGTTCTTCCTTCAAAACTGCTCGATTTTGGTACAGGATTAGAGGAAACGGAGCTTCATTTGAACTCCACTTAGGAGACAGGGAGTCTACCTCATTAAAATTTTGGCCATCCTGCCGAATAAATCAAAAACATGTATCATCAATAGTTATTCTATTTGATTACCACAGCCGTCCTGTTTAAACACAGATCAACGATGAAAAATCTATGCTATCTAGAGAAGACATTCATACAATAAGGGGGGAGGGGAGGGATTTGGTTGTAATATCACACATATTATTAGGTTATTTCACTCATAGATAGATAGATTTATTGCTCAGTTTTGTCCATAGGACTAAAATGCATATACATTAAGACATACATTAAAACAAATATAACATGAGTACATTAAGACAAAACAATTAAGACACTAAAACAATAGGACATTAAAAGAAACATCATACAAGAAACATAAAAACAATATGAAACCATCACAGACAATATCACAGACAACATAAACAAAGACAACAAAATACATTTGAATACATCACTGATGATTTAGCGTTCTCGTGGATGCCTTGGGTTATACTTGTGATGTCATACATGGGCTAAGACTGCTGTGCATTAAAACATATATAAGAATATCTGGCTACTTCTTTAGTTATCACAGGATTTCTACCAGACAACAGGAACAGGAATAACTCGTGATCTGTAGGCCTGCTTAAAAGACAATCTATATAGGGGTTTACAGTAGACATTAGTGCACCCCTTTCTCCGTTGAATTTGTGACAGTTTAACAGGAAGTGTTCTTCGCTGTCAATTACCTGACATTCTTTACACAGTCTTGCTCCAACTGAATCTTTTAAGTATCTTCCACGTTCAATGTTTAACCTGTGTGCACTAATGCGCAATTGAACCATGGCAGCACGGTGTTTCTTGTTAGGGATGGTGAGTATGTTCATTTCCGCTGTATAACTATTTTTAATTTGTTTGTATACTTCCAGTTTGCTAGAGTTATCTAGCTCCCTTTGCCAAATCTCAATGAAGATTTTCTTTAGCTGTTCTTTAGCAAAGACTAGAGATTTCTTTTGATTTCGACATCCCATGTTTTCCCAGATATGGGATAGGTTTAGCTGGTCGAGTAAAATTTTTATAAATTTGACCCAGTTATTCGAGTCATATTTTTGGTTTTCATCTGTTTGTTCCAGAAATGCTTTATACAGTAGTGATGACTCAGATCCAAAAATGTGCAACAAAAAGTTAATAGAGCCAGCAAGTGCAGAAATGTATACTGTATAAATGTAATGTATTCACCAAGTGCTCCCATGTTTACAGCTTTAGAGTGAACGCCAAGAATATTTTTGCAGAATTTTCGGTGTACGAGCTCAATATCTTTACTAGATAACAGAAGCTTATTAAGACACAATGACTCCTTCGTATAACCGATCCATACTTCTGAGCCATAACATAAGATAGGTTGAATCATTGAGTCGAAGATATTGCAGGCTATATCTGGTCTGATAAAATTTAAGTTTATAGAATGCCTAATTCCAAATAAAGCCTTATTGCCTCTGTATGCCAAATTGGATATCGCAGAGTTGAACTTCCCATTGCTGTGCATGACAAGTCCCAGATATTTATAAGAATTTACATTTTCTAAGGGCTCATTTCCGAACAACATTTTGACATTGCTTTTGACATTTTGCCCGAATACCATTACTTTTGATTTGTCAATATTTACTGTAAGACCCCATTTTTGGGTGTACAGCTTAAGTTTATCCAGTATGGCTTGGAGGCCTGCTTTGCTACAAGACATGAGTACAAGATCATCAGCATATGCCAGACATTGTACTGATGTGTCCCAGAGGATGGGTGAACAATCATCTTCTACATGTATTTCTTTGAATATGTCATTAATAAACAAGTTGAAAAGCAAGGGACTTAACACATTTCCTTGTTGCACTCCCCTAATAATTGGAAATTCATTACTAAGGCCAGAGTTACATTTAACTCGAGCTTGACAGTTTCTATACATACTTTTGATGATTTTATACATGTTACCTGTAATTCCAGCATTAAGTAATTTTAAAAATAGTCCATCATGCCAGACTGTGTCAAAAGCCTTGCTGAGATCAATGAAGCATGTATACAGTTTATTTTTACCCTTTGTATATTTGTCAACCAACGTTTTAAGAGTGAATATATGGTCAGAGGTTCTACTGCCTCTATGGAATCCAATTTGCTCTTTAGAAATCAATTCTTGCGAGTCAGCATAGTCTATCAATCTGTTGTTCAGTATTTGGTTAAAGAGTTTACCAAGACAACTTGTAAGTGTGATTCCTCTGTAGTTTTTTGTGTCTAGGGGATTGCCATTTTTAAGTATGGGCACAATTAATCCTTCAGACCACACAGAAGGAAAATTTCCTGACTTCATTACAAGATTAAATAAGGTAAGTGTTTGATTCATGATCTGGGGAATAGATATTTTCAACATTTCATTTAGTATAGAATCCCCCCCACTGGCTTTGTTATTTTTGAGTGTTTTTATCACATTAATCACTTCTTTTTCAGTAATTTCAGCATCCAATATTTGGTTTGCTGGTGCATCCTCTAGAGCTTCCCTTAGTTGATTCACCGTTTCCATAAAGTAACCATTTTCAATATTGTTATCACCTGTATGCAGATGTTCAAAATGCTTGTACCATTTATTTGTACTAATCTGCTCTGCTAGATTGTCATTTCTATTCTCCTGTTTTAGCTTATTAATTATGTTCCATGCACGCGTACGATCTTTATCACACACAGAATTTAATTCATTTAATAATCCATTTCTATAATTTGATCTTGCTTTTCTGACTTTGTTCCTGTATTCTTTGTGTAAGGTGAAATATCGTCTTTTAATATGTTGGTTAAACGGGTGCTTATTGTACTCATAATTAAACTTTGTCATTTTGTTTCTGAGTTGTTTACACTGTCTGTCATACCATGGCTTGTTTTTGGATGTTTTATCTGGTGTGTTACATGTAGGGTTACCTGTACATGTATTTCTGTTGTGTTTTTCTAGACAATTATCTGCAGTAGCAGTCAAGATACTGCTGTATAGAGAGATGCATTTATTAATGTCAGGGGTGTTCTTATTCAATTCTTCCATTAGAGTTGGGCTGGTCTGTGGGATAACGTTATTCAATTCCTGTTCAAATCTCTCTTTCACTGAGGGATTCCATTTGTATTTAGTTGGGAGAGGAGAAATTTCAGATATGTGATCATCATCAAGGTTGCTTTTTACTCTGAGTTTGACCTTCAGCTGTAGCTTAATAATTTTGTGGTCTGAAAGTTCACCCAATAGGGGTAATACTGACATATATAAGACATCTCTGCAAAGTTCGGAGTTAACTATGAAATAGTCAATCACACTTTCCCCTAGTGAATTGATTGATGTTATTTCCCCAAATAGGTCACCAATTGTTCTACCATTCAATATTCTGCAGTTGTTTGATTTGCAAAGGTCAATAACTTTTCGGCCCATGGTATTAATAATAGTATCCATAGAGTTTCTATGGAGCTGAAGATCACCTACGTAGTGAACAGGTAAAGGCATGTATTGCCAATCAGTTCCATCATCATTTACAATAAAATCTGGTGAATTACCG
>JAVTVY010043608.1:0-21187 GCA_036873755.1 Hanleya hanleyi | reverse complement strand
GCTGAAACTTACCACAGTATACCCTTGGATCAAGCTCTACCAGAAAATGTAAAAAAATCCAAGATGGCCGCCTTGATGACGCCACAGTGACGTCATTTTCAAAACGACATTTTTTGGTCGATTTTTCGGTCGGATTTTCCGATTTTTTTATTTATGCAATTTCTCCTTAAAAACTGCATGATAAATTAGTAAATATGAATGTGATGTGAAATAAAATAGTTTTTGCCCACTTTTCATTGCGGAAAAGCAGAAATTTTGAAGAAATATGACGAAAACATCACTTTTCCGGTACCGCACGTGGACGCCATCTTGAATTAACCCATGATTCTCTGTTCGGGGGGTTATGCAAATAGGCTCAAAATGACCCCAATATGATAAACTAAAAAGTCAAAGAGTTTCAGCTCTCCATTTTTTGTCGTTCCGGAGATAGCGCAGAAAGTTTGGTAGAGGGGTCATTTCGGCAAACCGCCTCCCCCCCCCCCTCCCCAGGCCAGGTAGGGTTTTCAAGAAAGGAACCAAACTGAGCACACAAATTTTGACTATTTGGAACATTACTTAATAATTCTATGTACTTAAACATGCTAGGACAGCCCCCACGAGGAAGTTTTTGGGGGCAGGGAGGAGACCCCTAAGCAGAGCCACAGCCAGAGGTTGAACGAGTCCCAGTCCCCCAAAAGGAAGAAGAGTGACGCTATTTTTGAAAGAGGACGAGGAGGCTGAGGTTGCTGAGTGGGTACAGTCCCACGAACTCCTATACAACAAGACAGACAAGAACTACAAGGACACCAAGAGAAAGTCCAAGTTGTGGCAGGATAAGGCCAGGAGATGGGATATGTTGGTAGGTGTATACCATCTTTTAATTCATTATCATTTCTTACCTTCATTTATACCATTTACATGAGAGCAATTGTCTGACATCAGTACAAGGACCTGGAGAAATGGTACCGGGGAATGAGAACCCGATTTGGACGCTTCTCCAAGACCTCTTCGGGGGAGGCAACCAAGGAGTTGACCGACCGAGATAAGTGGATAAAGTCAGCATTCAGCTTCCTCTCAAAGAATATAGTACGAGTGCCGAGCCGACAGGCATGCATTGTAAGTGTTTGTATAAAAAGATCTTTTTCTGTTAAAATGTCCTTGTCATGGGAATTTAACATGCAATTATTTTGTAGATTATTTTTTAAATTATTGTACTTAAACTGTATTGCTATGTAATAATTGTCATGTATGTTCATGTTTTATTTATATGTCTTTCTTGTTGTTTGTTTCACAGCTGAAGCAGAAGATTGCTGCATCTCAGCGAGCTCCAGGGGGTGATTCGCTGGACAGTGAGGAGGAAGAGGTGGAGAATGAGAAGGAAGTAGAGGAGGTTGCGCGCTCAGAGACTCCATCCAGTGGCCCTGTCACTTCAGCGCCTTTCACTTCAGGCCCTTCAAGAACAAAGTCCAAGAAGGGAACCAAGACGACCGCCGCAGAAGCCACGAAGAGGCTGGAGGACCGCGTGGACTCTTCTCGCAAGCTGCAGACCAGAATTGAGACAATGCTGCAAGGTGACGAGGGAGCCGCGTCATCCCGGACCTCCTGGGCACAGTGGATGACAACAATGATGGTGGATATTCACGAGGACTTGTGGGACCAGTTCATGCGCCAAAGTTTCGAAATTGTGCTCTGGTATGCAAGAGAATCTCACAGGCTGCGCCAGCAGCTCCAGCAGCAGCCCCAGCATCAGCAGCCTCAGCAGCAGCAGCCTCAGCAACAGCCACAACACCAGCAGTTCCAGGCCCCTAGTCCAGCATTAAGTTTCCCTCCTCCTCCTCAGCAGCAGCACTTCATCCGACCTCCACCACCACAGCAACTCCAGATACCCATACATCCCTTCCACCAGCACATCCCATATATATCGCCATACCAGCAACCCCAGCCGCAGCAACCCCCTTCCAGTCCTTTTCCAGTGGTGGTCCTGGCATTATTATGGTGGGACCCATGGTCTCTCCGCGAGTGTCCTCAAATCAGCAGTCCTCGAGCCAACAGTCAGGTCAACAGTCGTCCCCTCACCGGTCCCAGTCCCATGAACTGTCTATGCTGAAAGATGTCTCCTTCAATGCACTTGGCTTGTCTGGCATGACCCAGCCCTCCCCCTCTGATCTTCAAGGGGTAATGCTTGACAATGACGATGATGAGGAGGATTAACCTTCAGTGGGTTATTAGTGACTGTCATTGAACTCTCAGTGGACTTCAGACTTCAGTTTATTACTCTCAGTGGAGACTCTCAGTTTAATTAGTGTCTCTCGCTTTTTGTGTATGGTATATCAGGGTATATATGTGACACTCACTGTATATGAGGGGATATTTTTTTCATATTTTGTATTGTCACTGTTTTATATGTGATTCTGAGTGCTCATTCTGAGTCGCAAGAAATACAGAGTTGTTACTTTATGTTACTATATGTGGGAATAAATAAAGACAAAGTATTAAGTTAATCTTTTGAATGTTCTTATTCCCGCTTTATTCACCACTATCTTTATTCACAAGATCGTACGCATTGTATTCACAAGATTTAAATGACAACATTTAAATCACATTTTAACCCCAGGTTTTACTACAAGGTATTCATATACATTTCACAGAGAAAATTAGGACATTATGACAAATAATCTGAGTGCAAGTAACAAATTCCAACAACACTGTAAACTGTTCATACTCCATATACACAGTCATTTTAAATCATATTTCTCTGCCATGGCACCGATCCTGCTGGAGAGTTAACATAATGCTTCAAGTACAATCTCTGGACCTTTGCAGCCCTGGTGGTTCTGTTGCCTCCAACAATGTTCTGTATATCCTGCATGTTTGCCTCATTTCTCCAAGCCCCTGGCACCACTTGGTGGTTTGCATCTTCCATGTCGAGAGCTGCATTTTGAAGACCGGGATATCGCAGCCGCATGATGTTGTGCAGGCAAATGCCAGGACGATGGAGACAACATTTGGGATTCTTGACGGAGTGTAGTCAACAGACAGCCGAACCTGTGTGCTAGTATCCCAAAGGCATTCACGGAAATCCGCCGAGCTGTGGACAGTCTATAATTGAAGATGCGTTCATCATCATCATCCATGTTGCGGCTGTTGAAGGGCTTCATTAGCCACGTGCGTAGCGGGTAAGCATAATCTGCTATGATAAAGTATGGTTGTTGGTCTGTCATCTCCAGGGAGAGGGTGTGGCGGTGGGAACCCGATGGTCCCGTCCTCTATGGCATCACGAAGTTCACACTGATTGAAGATCTGCGCGTCGGAGGCGGACCCGTTGGACCCCACATCAACCCAAATGAATTTGTAGTCGGCATCCACAAGGGCGAGAAGAACGATGGAATGGAAGCCCTTGTAACTGTAGTACATCGATCCGGCTTTCCTGGGACACCTAATGGCCACGTGCTTCCCATCCATGGCACACACGGCGTTAGGAAACTGCCACCTGTTCTTGAATTGCTCCGCAAATGCACGCCACTCATCTGGAGTTGTGGGACAGGATATGACCTCCTGGCTGTACTCTTCAATGATTGCCTCGCAGACATCGCGTACCACCAACGATATCGTATTGTGTGCCACCCGAAAGCCATACATGAGGCTATGATAGCTATCATCGCTGGCTGCGTATCTCACAGACATTGCCAATTTCAGTCCTGGGTCCAGTGCCCTCCTGTACACAAAATAAGAAGACAAATGACATTCATTAGCACACATATATTTCAACATGTTGGTCCTTATTTAATTATGTGGTGAACTGTGCTCTGATTATAAATTAAATATAATAAGGTAATTGTACTTAATATAATAATATAACCCATAATATAGTCAATGTAATTATAACTGTACAATGTACAAGCTTGAGGTCATATACCTGCAGAAGGTGTCTTGTTTCGTTATTCTCGGGCCCACTCTTTCCAAGAACTCCCGGGACATGGCTGGCTCTATGCGCACAAAGTTGCGGAAAGCGGGAACATCCTCATCCTGTAGCTCCTGCATGAGCCGCTCATACTGGCCAAGAACTGGCCTTCGCATCACCCAAGGCCGTATCCAGTATCTTCTTCTCCTTCGCCCTCTGCCCGCCTCATCTTGGGCTTGACAGGCGATTGCTGCCTGGTTCTGGACAATGTCCCTGTCCAGTTGCACCAGATTATTGAGTAGCCGCAATCTTTGGACAGGAGCAACCAACATCCTTCTTGTACAACAGATACAACAAGACTGGTCCAGAATGTGGATTCCCACCCCTATATATATGATCTATCTTCTATGAAATGTACAACATACGATGGTCTTCGCGAGTGATCGTGGAGCAATCCTATGCAATCGTACGAGATTCGCGAGAAAGCGTAGCCTATTGTTCGTGAAACGTAGCGCCAGCGTGGGTATTCGTAGTACTGTCGCGGGTATTCGTAGTACTGTCGCGAGTATACGTAGTAATGTCGCGGGTATTCGCAATACTGTCGCGGGTATTCGTAGTACTGTCGTGTTGAATTCTTCTCAGTATCGTAGTATGATCATACAAGACGGGTAGAATGCGTCTAACAATCGTACAATGCGTAAGCCATTCTTGCTGATTTGTGACCGAAAAAACTACTACGACTACTCACGAATATACACGATAGGAGGAGAATGCAGTAGGATGGTGCCAAGAATGCCATACGTATACCATTTAATCGTACTTGGCCGGCGAATGTTTTGAACATTTCAAAACTTTCGTACTGCCTTGGAGAATAGGTAAGAACGGTCACGATCTGCGACGAACCTCGCAAGATGCCTGTACGAATTGCCAAGAATGACTTCCAGTTCGCGGAGGTGTAATTATAAGCTTAACTACAAACCAGCGGTGACATTTTAGGTGCTCTGCAAACCGTCTATAAACATTGTATTTCAATAGAGGAACCTATTCAAATACATGTACATAGACATTAAACCTTAATTCGCTCTCTCATAGAAAATCGGTTCTACTCGCCATTGTATTATTCCCATGACATCGGGCGATCAGATCACAATACTTCAAATTTGTGAGAAATACTGGGGGTTCGATAATAGGGTAAGATTAACCAAGGAATGGCATTTTAGATTCAACGGCTGGGGAGCGCAAGTGTTCCCGACGTTGAAGATTAAGTTTGTGATATCCATCTCTCTTCACAAAAAAAACACCTCACCCGTGAATTAACCCCCAAGAATATTCCCCACTCCAACCTAATTCCCAATGCTCCCTCAGATTTTTTCTTCCAAAATTGCATGGCGAGCCCCTGTGCTTATTACGTATTCAACAAGAAATGTACGTGTTATAGCAATTATATTATTATTATATAGCAACAAGAGAGAGGTTATTTTGATTCAAGTAAGGGAAACGTTAAATCTCTCTTTGTATTTAGTGTTATTGCAATCAAGTGATACACATAAATATGGCTGTCATAGTTTGTATATTGTGACCCATCATTTTTTTTCATATATTACCTTCTCTTAAGGATAGCTGGCTCTTTAGTGGCAGTTTTTGCACCCCCGTGACAATTTGTCGTCTGTATCAATAAATGTACAAGATAACCATAATAAATTATATATTTTATGAAAGCGTACATCGCAGGGATTCCAACTGCTACTGTGTAGAAAATATTCCAATTTAAAAAAATTAAAATGAAAACAATAGCGTCCATTTTTCAATTGAAATTTCATTAAAACTGTTGATCTTGTTTCAACTTTGATGGTATACCTTGATAGGAGACAATTCGAACTACTAAACGTTATCTCATTTTTCTTTTAATTTTTGCCTGGTTTTGTTTTTACAGCTATTTTACTAAAATAAATTGAAAAAACTGTACTATTTTACGGTCGTTCGTCTTAAAAGTTGAATAATTAAAAAACTAATCCCAACTTACAAAAAGTGAGATAATGTTTACTAGATCACATTATAAGTAACAAGCATGCCAAATTTCAAAAGCGTAGCATGGATACTTTTCGAGAAATAGACGTTTAAATCTCGGATTTTGTACAAAAATGAAAGGCAAGAAATCGGGCAAAATGTGTCCAGCTATACATCTGATGAATTAATCCAAATTTTTTGCTTGAATTCTATTGTCAAATACATGTTTAATCTGTCTAATGGGACCTACTCGAATTCCTGTTTATTCTGGATAACTATTACACTAAGTTTTTTCATCAAGGCGGTTTAAAGTCCAATTTAACCTTTAAAAACTTGCTAAAACTTGATCAGCTGAGAATTGTTCACACCTGTGTAGATCACTTCACGGCGGGTGCCTGAATGAAGTGTCACTGTTATAATTAGAAACAAAAATACGGATGTTTGCATGGTTTTGATCAGAAGGGGGTAGATTAATGTAAATAAGTAGGACTAATATAGCTTACCATAATACTGCAGAAATGAGTTTTGGAAAGGGAAATTTATCAGACAAAAATAATAGTAGTCAAGCTAAGGGAATCTGTTTAATTGTTCCAGTGCCTCGGAAACTAAATTTTTGTCGGGTTTACCAAGGGTAAACCCTACATTAGTATCACTTTTCAGTTTTTCTTTTTTCTTCTGCACATGTGTAGTTTTGATCTCCTGCACGGAGACTGTTCTCATTTGATGCCCCTTACAGCATTCATAAAAAATACCGTACTTCTGTCTGACAGTCATATACACATGTGCAATGCACGGTACGGTAGCTTGTGCATTGAACGTGATAATTGGTACATTATCGCAGTAAATTTTACCTTCACAATTTCCTTTAAAATTTGCCTTTCCAATCTATTTTATCCGGTATCATTTGTTACGGCGGGAAGGGTGCGCCGTAGTCATTCTCCAGGCGTAACCACGTAGCGATTTTTTGTGGATACAAATTATGTATGCGTATCCACATTTTAAAATCACCGAAAACAAGAAATTTCCAAATTGTGGATACACATGATTTTTTGGTGATGTATCCACATTTTTACTTCCACCTTACTTGATCAATTATCAGCATGAGAACTGAATAAAATTGCGACAAAACTCTGGCAGAAATTTTGGCGAAAGTTTTTGGGACAGATTTCGTTATTTTTTCAAGTGTCTGACGTGTCTTCTCCGTCGATCTTCTTCAACAAAACGAAATAGGAACGACTGGCACTTTTGCACAAAACTCTTTTACATATCTGATTATGGTTACAAAGAATAAACACCTGGGGTGTTTTCCTTTTGCTGGTATGGATGAGAAAGAGATACGATATTTCGATCCCGCCAACGCTGAACTTTCATCCCAAGTCTGAATTTCCCAGAGTACAAGTAATCGTGAATTTGATTGGCTGAACAGTACATATTGGCTCCGCCCACACGTTGTTCAACCAACCAGTAATCTTTTTACACGACATATGAATTCAATGAAACTAAATAAGATCGGCTCGTTTTCTAGATTTATAGTTTTTCTTTCCAATCCATATGAATTTAAAGGCATTTCTGTAAAACCGTGATTATTTAGCATTTAAAATAACACTATGAGTATGACAGTATCTTGTTTTATAGTCAAGAGTTGTTAGAAAAATGATCGTGGAGTAGGAGAATAGCGAATTTTCTGAACTTGTCGGAGATTGCGACGTCTGAAGATTTTCTTGTCTGGATGTACTTTTAGTAGATTCATTTTCTCACAGATTAAATAAGTATGGAAATTATATAAATGTGGATCTCTTATATAGGATGCGTATCCACATTTTACAAAAGTCGAAGTTTTATGCTCTAGATAAAAATGTGCATACACATCCTATATAGAGATGTATCCACAAAAACCTTCTATATTGCGGTCAGGCCATTCTTCATGGTCCATCGACAACCGATCCGTGGAACTTTTGTTGTAAGATCACAAAGGTGGTGTTAGCTTTAGATATAGGGAATCGTCTTCAATGCATTTTTGATACACACAGCTTATTTAGACTGAGTATTTCAGAATTATTTGTTGCTCAAATTGGTTTTGGATAAAGGTGTCCTATTTTTGTAACAGAAAGAAAATCTGCACCGAAAAGTGCATAAAAATACGAAAATAAGCCAATGAACCTATGGTGCGCCATAAATCCGTTTTCGTGCATCTGCAGCCCTTCATTATGTCGTGTCTTGTAATTCAGCATGTATAGGCTGTACAAAATGGTCCATTTCATATCATTTTGATAAAAGTGAAAGTTTGGCCCTACAAATCGAACAGCTTGAGGAAGATTCCTTATGTAAAGCGAACACCACCTTTCCTCGCTTAAATGATCACAAATATGGGACTAATAAACCCCTCTGATGCAAGTAAACCCGACATCAGTACTTTAAGTACTTTGATTAATCCTAATATTGAAGCACTTCTATTTAAAATTTTGATTTCATTTTTTCACCAATTGTTAGAGAAAATGGTGAATATTTGAATGAAGAAATGAAAAAAAAGAGAGCAATTTTGACCCTTTAAGGGGACAGCTATCCTTAACCCGATGAATAAATACTGAAATAAAAAAATCCACCTCTAGAAATGAAGGTCCTCTATTTCCGTGGGCTTCAATTTTGAACCTATGAATCTTTGGATTCGTATATGCTTCACTTTTGGTCATGTTTCACGGTAATTCTTCTGCCTCACCCCTGACCATTAATTTCATGGAGGTATATTGCCGCTTGTTGGAATTTATTTTATCGTCATCTATTTTCGTTTCGTATGCAGTATTTACTCAATTGTCAGTTCCATATGGATATCGTGAACAATCAGTGTACCGGTGGTTGATTGTAAAGATCCTCTCCAAAAAGTGAGAAGTTTACTCAACTAAGAGTGGATATTCATCCCGATCAAGTTTAGTTAAATTAAGTCGAATTTGGGTGAAATTCACTTAAGTTTGAGAGAAATTCACCCAGTTAGAAACTCCATCAAAATTTGCATTCAAGAGCATGAGTGGGATGCATTTCTACTCTTACTTGAGTGATATTTCATCAAAGTATTAGAGTATTGGATATCAGATTCACAAATCCTGTGACTAATTTGTATTCGATGTATGCCTTTCATGTCCGAAGCACGATTTGGTATATCTTCTAATCTCCTCCACTGTCTGGTTTTCACTTGATTATTCAAGTTGACATTTATACATGTGTGTCCCTCGGCAATTTAAATGTCAGTTGCTAAGCCTGGGTGAATAGACCACGTCATTCATACGTTGAGCTACTCCGTTCAGGAATAATTACAGAAGCTAGGTACTGTCGTTGTGTAATTAAAATATCGTCACTTCTACCAACACTGATTCGCCTGCGGATATGTTCGGATTTATCGTCGAAGATTCGATAATGTTTAGCATTTTGAGAACTGCACTGAAATCTATAATCGAAGGAACTGATCTCTTTTTACTTTTAGCTACATCTTACTCTTGATACATAGATAGTCTTGTTTCTACAAATCCTTCGTCTGACAAAGCACAATCTCTTCATCTATCCGCGAACTGCTCTTTGACCCTATCTGGCCTGGGATTTTTTTTCCTATTCAGGACTGGAATTGGGTGCTGGAATTTCGTTCTCCCATCTAATTATTGTTATTACCTCTACAGATAAGAATGGAACCAAGCTATCCATTGGGCCAAGCTCTACCAGAAAATGTAAAAAATCTAAGATGGATGCTTTGATGTCGTCACATTTACGTCTTTCTTAATAAAGACATTTTTTGGTTCATTTTTCCGTCAGATTTTCCGAATTTTTATGTAGTTTCTTCGCAAAACCTGCATTATAACTTAGTAAATAATACGCTGATGTGAAATAATCTAGTTTTGTTCACTTTTCCTCGCAGAAAAACAGGAACTTTGAATGGCTAAAAATTATCCTAATATGGCAATCCACAAAGTCACGGAAGTATCAGCTCTCAGAGATAGGGCAGAAGGTTTGGTAGGGAAGCCATAATCTCCCCCCCCCCCCTACCCCCACCAGGTATGGCTGGGTTAAATGGGATCCCAAATGGAAAGTTAAAACATCTGAAAGAGAGATATGCAAGAGGATGGGAAAAATTGACGAGGTCTGTTGTAAAAAGCAACCATATGGCTCCACAGGAAAGCTTCCCTCGGCACCTCTCAGGCAGACCCGAGAACACGGTAGATGTGCACTTAGTATCTCATCCCCATTTTTATTGCAGTACCAATACCAATGTTTTTTCATCGCCAGGCTCTTAAGTATTTGTAGGATAGTGTTTGTGTTATGGCTTTGCTCTTATATTAAAACCTATCTACCCAGTATAATTTACTGAGAAACACAGTGATGGTTATTCCTCTAATCCTTGGATTATCCCTTCATGTCCGAGGATTTCGATTATTGGTCCGGAAATACTTTCTCGGCAATGTTGACAACCATTGCGTGATGTTGCCAGGGAATCTACAGTGTCGTTGAGAATTGAACTCGAAACGTGGAAGACTTCTCTTCTTGACTTTAATAATATCTAGGATAGCCTTTGTATTCATGTTCCTATCGGATGCTATTTTTTATATCTCAATAGCACTTTATCTTACCTTCTGGGCTGGATGGTAGATTTGACATGACCGCATTCATAAACCTATATTCCAATGGGCACCAGCTGCGAACCACTTTTGGTAGACCTATACAGGTTAGGGGAAACCCGCTCTCTAAAATGGAGGTAAAAAGGGTCGTTTTTGCTCAATAAATCAGTTCACATAATGAATTCAGCAAAATCCTCTTGAGGCGCATACAGACATATCCACATTAAATGGTAGTAAAAAAGTAAATCGTCATCTATCTAATTTGCATAATAATAGGTCGAACATCCTTCGCGCTGTTTAAACAACATTGGCTGGTTCTTCAAACGAAAATTAATTTTATGACATGAAACAATAGATAAATCAATGCGCCTGAAATTTTTATGCATTGGTTCAGAAGAAATCAAAAGTTATTGAGTAAAAACGACCTTTTTTACCTCTATTTTAGAGAGCGGGATCGCCCTAGCCTGCTATATCAGTACTTTTATGAATACATGTACGACTCTATGCAGAGATCACTTTAAAGCCTTCACTTTTCATTCACGAAACGCTATATAGAGGATCTTCTTGGTTCGGATAATCCCTATATATTTGACATCGAGAAGAATACAGTGAGTGAGTGAACGTCGCTTTCTACTATATTTCAGTCATATCACGACGTTGGGCCCTATTCCTTTTCACATTCGGGAACCACATGGGTGGGGTCCTATTCCTTTTCACACCCGGGAACCCCACGGGTGCCTCAGTTAGTCGCCTCTTACGACAAGCTCTCTGAGGAGCTGAGGCTTATCCTTACCATGACCTGCGATGTGCACAACGACATCCCAGGTCAAATGTCTCTCTTCAATTGATTTTAAGGAAGCTACCGATTTTTCAATGGGACATCATATTTGTACATATACCGCTATGAAACGGCAAGGGCTTTCTCTCATGTCGACGACGAGAGATAAATACAAATACCTCTCGCCGTAGATAACTATTGATGCAATGGACTGATATCCCAGAATGACCTGGATATGGCGCATACATAATCTCACCTGGTAGCATTTGTTAGATCTTGTGTAAAATGATTTTAATTAACGTTACAGGACGTACTACTGACGCCTTCACTCTATAAGTTAATATCACACACTGATAGTAAATTGCAGTGGTAGTGTGGAAGTTCTTTGGCGCTATGTTTCGTAATTTGTGTCTTCTTTCCCGTTATCTCGGAGTGTATTTCAAGACTTGACGCTGGCATCTTCGAGGTGTCCCTCACAATCGAAGCGTGACTAAAACTACGGTATAAGAGTGGCACTTGGTAGAAATGGATCCCAATAACGACCGATGAATAGATAATGTCCCGATGTCTTGGGTCTGACCAATCGGTGCATGGCAATGCGGTGCAGTGTGTTAGAATATGTCACCAATATTGCGCTACGGTACAGAAACAACGTTAAGTATTTTCCGGCTTTCCTGGCTGCTGGCATCATGGTTTAGCTTGATGAAGCTTGAGTACCAAAATACGTATTTCATCTTTAGTGTTTACATTGCAGTGTTGGGTGTGTGCAGTGTTGAAGATGTACAGTGGTGAGACATTCATGTTGAAGGCAGTGGACACTGGTTATCACAATCAAAGCGTGACTGTGATACATCATTCTTTAGATGATGGCTTTACAGCGAATATTATGAATTAAGAATACTGATCAGCGATACGGATTTGATATTTCTGGAACATCACGATGTCTTGCC
Source organism: Hanleya hanleyi (assembly GCA_036873755.1). Taxonomy (NCBI): domain Eukaryota; kingdom Metazoa; phylum Mollusca; class Polyplacophora; order Lepidopleurida; family Hanleyidae; genus Hanleya; species Hanleya hanleyi. Next base: position 8,974 of record JAVTVY010043608.1, on the reverse strand, counting down.
GGCATCATTGAAAACTGTTGACCGCTTCTCTCTTGCAGGAAACTAGCCTATGTTTATGTATACTATGATTGTCTTTTTGAATTTGGTGCTAATACTGTTATATGCAATATGGAATAGGTCTTTGGATTATGGACGCGGATATTCTCTAATGGACGACGGCTGGATTATGAATGACGGACTAGACGCTTGTAATCAGAATCGCTGTGGTGAACATCAACTGTCACTGCGTATCTTGGAAACGTTTCGATCAGAATTGACAGCATCCTATAAAATATTCGATGCTTATTTGAAGATATGAATACCATTATTGCTGGGTATATAGAGACGGTAAATAGATCATCGCGAATAAAAGACTTCAACATTCAATCAACAGATTGTATTATCAAGTTATGTATTAAATGTGTTATAGAAACCATTCTAAACTTTTCTCCAGCGCTTAGACTGATAAAGTTTTTTATTGGATAGCATATACAACGCCCATTTCGTGAGATAAATTTGAAATACTCAAACTATAATGCTAGGACTGATTGATTTAAGATTAAAAGCCAAGATATTTGCAACCACTTTTTGACAGCCACTTTTAGGCTGCAGGTAGATTAGGAATATCACTCTGCACCTCTGAATAAACACACAAACAAATATGCTATCAGATCGAATCATACATATACGATAGTCTGGCTTATAATATAACCGTCTAGTCAGTCATTAATTTTTCAGCCGTCGACCATTAAAGAATTTCCGCGTCGAAAATCCAAAGACCTAATTCATATAACAGCATTAGCACCAAAAATAAATCATAGTATGCATTAAAATAGGCCAGCTTCCTGCAAGACAGAAGCGGGCAACAGTTTTCAATGATGCCCGCAAGACATCATGATGTTCCATAAATATCAAATCCGTATCGCTGATCAGAATTCTGAATCCATATGATTTTCGTTAAAGTCGTTATCTAGAGTAGGATGTATCTCAGTCAAGCTTTGATTGTGACTGTTCATATGAACACCATACAGATCTTGATAGACATGGGTTCATACGGCTCCTCGTCGTCCCGGGTTAAGAAGAATTAGACACAAGTTACGAAAAGTTCGTATTTTGCTATCAGCATGCGATATGTATCGCCAAAATTGAGAAACTTTGAGTGGAGGCGCTTGGTGGTATAGCCCTGTTGTGTAAGTGTCTGCAATAATATTTTGTGACCTTGACTTAAATCGTCACATTTAAAACAGAATCTAGCAAATTTTACTAGGCGAGATATGTATACGCGATATACAGGTCCCACTAGAACATTGCTGTCCAAAAAGGGACTCTTATATTGCTCGTATGCTCGCGCGTTTGAAAGTTCTCAATACATACAGCTGAATATTAAAGTGTTCTTCCGAAATCCATCGAACTATATTCATCGATCCAACTCAAGAACTCGATATTCTACTTTATCACAAGGAAGGTATATGTACGACGTGATGAATGTGTCGCACACATATCAGCGAGTGAAGAACGTTTTAGCATTTTTCCCCAGAGAAGAGAAAAATCATGATACTTGAGCCGTTTCGAGTTTGCACGCACACACTCAGAATCTAGTTTGAAGATGGTCTATATCAATTTCCAATGCTTCTTGGATTTGGATTCATGTTGCATTTATCTGTACTGTGACATTCAGCTGATAGCATGTTGTTTCAATACGTTTGCTGTGGCAGCTGCCGATCTTCCAATTGGTGTGCTCGGGAACCATTAAAATAACCAGTATAATAGTATTGCATTTTTGTCAACGGCAGATCTCGCATGTTCGCCGAATAATATTTCTTCTGGTACTCAGCATTGACATTGGTAGGCCTAACTATATTGTGTCAGATAATTGACCTAGTTCATTCGATATTCGTTACTTTATCAGCCTTAATTTATCACCGTTGTTCTCTTGGACCTTCACACAGCCAGAAAATTGGCGATGATCCATCAAAATGTATTGGTGATGAGAACTGGACATCAGCATTTATTGGTGATGGGAAAGGACGACATGACCAAGTTATCACCATTTGATGGTGATGGGATCTTGTCATCACCAGTTAATGGTGAAGAGTATTGAATGTAATCTGGCCCCATCGCCAATAAATGGTGTTGATGGAATATATGCTGGCCCTAAATCATCACCGTGTATTGGAGACGTTATCACCTTTTCCCATATAATACTACTAAGCATACAGACAATATGAACAATATACCAGGCTTGGCTTCGCAATCAGAGATAATACAATTATAGCGTTACAGTATATATGGGCAGTCCCATACCTTTTCATACATCCAGGACACGCATTACATACAATAAACATATTATCAATATAACTGAATCGGAAGTCCGCCTGTCTATGTACCCCTAAAGCAACAAGAATTAGGGACACAGTGTTTCCACCACCAGAAAGACATACACCTCATTTGGCGAAATGGGCGTCAAACGTGCAATGAGGGGCAAATTATGAAATATACTTAAGTAGCAGACCTGGTAGGCCTATTCCTTATTTACTGCTCATTGCCACACAATGTTCTCAAGCCAAATGTAATGACATAGTCAGATTGCTCTATATCAGGGACACAACATTTTATGGTAGTGGTATCGATATGTAGGAACAAGTTCATACAGCAGATAGTGTACAAATAATACAGAAGACAAATAAATGCACAGATGATACAGTACTGCAAAATTTTAATTTTAAAAGCAAATGTTAATAGGCGAGATATATATACGCGATATGCAGGTCCCACTAGAATATTGCTGTCCGAAAAGGGATAGTTTACGATGTAATTGTAATCGTCTGTTATATTGCTCGTATGCTCGCGCGTTTGAAAGTTCTCGATACATACAGCTGAATATTAAAGTGTTCTTCCGAAATCCGTCGAACTATATTTATCGACCCAACTCAAGAACTCGATATTCTTCTTTATCACAAGAAAGGTATATGTACGACGTGATGAATGTGGCGCACACATATCAGCGATTGAAGAACGTTTTAACATTTTTCCCCAGAGAAGAGAAAAATCATGATACTTGATATAATAGATCCGTATTCTCTTGTTTGATGGAACCGTTTCGAGTTTGCACGCACACACTCAGAATCTAGTTTGAAGATGGTCTATATCAATTTTCAAATGCTTCTTCGACTTGGATTCACGTTGCATTTATTTGCACTGTGACATTCAACTGATAACATGTTATCTCAATATTTGCCAATTGTACAAACAGGGGAACCTTTGGGGTACATGCCTTGGAAATCCTGATCCTTTCGTTCATTAGCACGTCCACTTTTCAAGTGGATGATCAAAACGAGTGAAGTGATTTAAACCTTCAGGACATTTGCTGTTGCAGCTGCCGATCTTTCAACTGGTGTTTCCGAGAACCATTAAATTAACGAGTATAATAGTATTGTATTTTTTTTTGTCAACGGCAGATGTAATGACTGAGATCTCGCATGTTTACCGAATGATATTTTTTGTAGTATTCAGCATTGGCATTAGCAAGCCTAACTATATTGTGTCACATAATTGATCAAGTTCATTCGATGTTAGTTATTTTATCAGTCTGGACATAATCATCAATATTTCACCGTAGTTCAACATTGCTCTCTTGGACCTTCATACAGCCAGAAGATTGACGATGATCCATTAAAATGTATTGGTGATGAAGCCTGGTCATCAGCATTTACTGGCGATGACAAAGGACGACATTAGCAACTTATCACCATTTGATCGTGATGGGAACTTAATTGTCATCACCAGTTAATGGTGAAGAGTATTGAATGTAGATTTCAGGTCATCATCATGTATTAGCGATAATCCGGCTCCATCGCCAATAAATGGCGTTGATGGAATATATGCTGGCCCTAACTCATCACCGTGTATTGGGGATGTTGTTATCACCTTTTCCCATATAATACTACTAAAAATACTATTTAACAAAAGGTCACTTAGGTCGCAGGTTGAACTGAATCGGAAATCCGCCTGTCTATGTACTCATGAAAAAAAACAAGGATTAGGGACACACTCTTTCCGCCACAAAAATGGTATTATACCAGAGAGAGACCTAACACCCAATTTGGTGAAATGGGCGTCAGACGTGCAATGGGGGACAAATTATAAAATATACTTAAGTAGCAGACCTGGTATTCCTTTTCTACTGCTCATTCCCACACAATTTTCTTAAGACAAATGTATTGACATGGTCAGATTGCTCTTATCAAGGATACAACATTTTATGGTACTGGTATCGATATGTAGGAAAAAGTTCACACAGCAATGAATGTACAAATAACTCTATAATCAGTTGAAATGTACAGCTGGTAAATACATGCACAGGTATATCATATCGATGATACAGTACTGCAAATTTGAGCAATAATCTGTTATAGAAAATCATAAGGAAATACAGCAAACAATTCGAAATGTCCTATTGGCACTATGGGGTGCGGAATGAATTCTAACATGGAATTCTTGTGGTATGGGATGGAAAATGAAGCCGTTGGTATTTTTATGTTTTAGTCTAGCAGAGGGGAGCTCTGACAGTTGTTTACATGTAATGATATGTTGACAGTCAGAGTAAGGATTGTCATATTACAAAAACTGACCTTACATCCAGCCATACACACGGGGTTTGAAAAGCCAATTCGAAACAGTTTTTTTTTTCGGATACATTCTTACCAAATCCTGGTAATGTGTCTTATCTCTGTGGTTACACTGTCCGAAAAAGGATGGATAATTCTTTAAGAACTCAACGAAAAGATCCTATAGAAAGGTGCTCCGCTGAAGCTTTTCAGAGTGATGTTTTACAAAACCATCACGCTGAAAAAATCCGTTTCTATCACCGTTTGCTTCGCCGGCGAGCGACAGCAGTTGGCCTACAATTATCGCTTCCAAAAATTTACTGCAAAGTTTCGTCTCGCTTCAGCGGTTGTTCAGAAAATAAATCTCAGCTGAAATATTCAACAAATCAGGAGGAAATACAAACGCATCTCGAGAAACCAAGGAAGCACATGCGTGGAGGAAACAGGTCATTTGTGGGAGCAATTCATTTAACAGAGGAACAATTCACTGCCTAGTCTACATAGTGCATGCATGTGACACAATTGCTCGACTGTATAATGCATACACAATGCGGTTCAGTTAGCTCCCCTCCCATTTAGTCATATTCGACAAATTGATGATATTTATTATTTTTATCTGAACTATTATTTTGTTATCACTCTACGACGTTCAGCAATCCCATGATATAGTTTTCTATTGTCAAACTTTGGAAAAGTATGAAAACGTGTTCCGAACTGGTCAATCAATTCAAGCCTATCAGTATAGAATGTGACTGTGGAAAGACTGGCATTGTTCCCTTGCCGACGTGACAGGCGTGACGTCACTGATTCTATTCTGTTTCCAAAATAGCGTTTTCGTGGCTATTTTCTCCTCTTTCAGAATATTTTATAAAAAATTCTACTGTTCTCAGTACATATTAAATTTGGTATTTTCATATTTCTCAGCCATTTGAAAATCTCATTGAGGATGCCCTTTAATCTTACCGATATGTCTCTTTCACATGGTCTCTCGAACTAGTGGCTGGACTTTCATCAGGAGCAAATATTACTTTCACTGCGGATAACGTTGGTATCTTCTAAACTCGTTTCTGTATTGCAAGTTTCAAGATCAATTTTACCACAGTGAATGAACCCCAGCCGTTTTTTTCATTGTCGACTGGAAGACAGTTCGGCAAAATATGTTTTCGCGATATATCTTAGAATAAATCACGCTAAATAATGTCTCTTTTACTTGGTTACTTCACACAACTGCGTAAGATGTTAAGAATGTGGCTGACCTGAAAAGAAAACACTATAACTACGGGCCTTTAAGTTCCAAACTTCTTCCGTTCATTGAGTCAATAAATTTGCCTGGTTCAAACAATAAATTATTTTGCATGGAAGGAATATTGTTTGTTACAACTGCCACACAAAAATGTCTCCGGATCTTTTGAAAACTGTGACACGAATTTCAAAAAAATATAAATAACCAATGATACAGGGATGGTACATTTACAACTAATATTCCAATTTAGCTTCTAAACAGAACAAAACTGTAATACGTGCAGAATGTGTGCTGGGCTTAAATACTTCAATTGTTCAGGTACAATCATACTTCATTTTCTACGTAAAGCAATATTCTTTCTAGCTGTTTTGACAAGATAACACTTGAAGCAGTCTCCGCCCGCTGGCAAACCGTGTAGGCGGTAAGGGAAGTAATTAATATAATTCACTGGCATAGTGATATTTAGTGGCGTCCTTGCGTCATTCGCCATCTATTTTTTCTTCCCATGAAACCGGGCTTCCCGTAGCGCTTTCCTCTGTCACAGGAGGGCGAACAGCAATAAATCCTGTATTCTTATCTCATTTCGATATCCAGCGATGTCCAACACCGCATACATATAAACACCATTCTACACTCACAGAGATTAACTAATTATCCATTGCCTTCATTAGCTTAGACGTTACATAATAGTTTGGGTACATGCACTTGCATCAATTTAATATATCGGGTGTCAGCCTAGAACAATAATTCATACCATTGGAACGGGAAATTCGTTATGTAAGGATCTTCAAACTGGAAACACCTTGAGCAATACAGCTTGTCGGGTAGCTTTTCCAGGTTTAACAAGGTTCCCAACATGTTGCGTTTTCTTTACCTGACGATTAGGCCACTGAAGCACTGTCAAATATAGTGAGACAGAATCGGAATGCAACTGCTGGGAAGAAATCCACCAAAACGATCAAGTTTTACTCGGCGCATCTGTTTGTATTTAATATGCTATTTTTTGTGGGACCTTTTCATTATTTAAGATGGAGATGGTGCTCTACAGAGCTACGGGTGACAGCATTATTTTGGACGGGCCCCAATTTTGACCCTTCGTGCCGTTACATGCACAGCGTTCATGGATATGGGCAATTTTAAACATGTTTGAAAGATGTTGAAACCACAGGCTGATTGAAATCGTAAGTGTATACCGCCATGATGTATATACAAGATTGCCCGTTATATATACACTATGGCGGCATAAACTCGAGACTCCAAGCAGTATGTTTTGAAACTCAGTAGTGTTCAAAATTTCAGCCATCTAGACCATTTTTTCTATCGAAAAATCAGCTTTGATAATTGAAATAAACTATTTTCTCCTCAAATTTTGACGGGGGATCCAATTTTCTGAGCGCACAATTGCAGCAAATGTGTGTAAAATACCTTGTATTTATCAAGAAGATATTCTTATTTGATTCCGTGTATCCATTTTAACAATTGGCACTAGGTGACTTAAATACATAAGGAATTTACAACAAGGGTGGACCTGCGCTCTATACATTTTCAATGGCACACGATGGTATGTTTGGAGCCGTAGGGGTACCTGAAATATCCTCCGATTTTTTGCGATAATAATTATTTTAACTTCATAAGTGTATGCCATTGAAATTAACAGTATGTGAATAATTATGTCATGGCTAATCTGATCAATAATCTGGTAGCTGCAGTTGAAAACAAAAATACACCACTTGATTCCGAAGTGATTATAATAGCGCCCTCGATGGTACTGCTAATTCTGTCGATATTTCAATGGTCTGAACGCGCAGATGGAAGCATCGATACACATAAAAAACAAATATGTCAAACATCAGTTTCGAGTAGCAGATTTCTGATGCCAAGTTTCGTCCCAAAATGTCCATTATCTTGTAAATTGCATGAGAATAATAGCTAATTAACCGTCCAAAATAGCACTTTGACCGGCAGTGTTTACCATTTTTAATATCCGACGGTAATACAGTATCTTGTAAGTTTTTGTATGCAGCTTATGCTCGCCATATCGCCATCATGAAACAATGGACCTCGGATCCAATGAACATGGTGTCAGATAATTATGTTCTCTGTTTGATGAATAGATTTAACTTCAAACAATTTCCACGTTGACCAAATGCCTATGAAATATCAACCAATTACAAAACTTCAACACGGACACCACCTGCCTGCTAATTAAAGTAGATTGGACATCTGCGTTTGTTTTGTAACTCCAGATATACGGCATAATACATCTTCGATCGATATCGTGTTGGATAAATACTTTGGTTGCTAATGAAGTTAGATTATATATATCTCTGTTGGTTTTAGCAATCTAGATAGTCACGTTTTTGTTTACAAGTGACAAGCGGTCAAAAATCTGCAATGATACTAGCCAGACAGAGTGTCCGGCAAACCCGTCGATTGATCATGTTTATACAACTGGATGTTTCAAACGTTTTCTACAGTTTTAAGAATTGTATATAACTCAGTTGCGCATCGATTGCGGCTTTGTATGAAAATTATGGAGGTCTGGTACTAGCGTCAGATCCGACATTCAATGGTCAGCCTTCGTCTATAAAGAATTTCCCCGAACACGCTTACAGTCTAGGTAGAGCTACCGGAAGAGCAGTCCGTGGGGATCCGTCCTTCATCATAAAATTCGGCTAAAATTCGAACAGCACACTCACTGGATACGAACAGGAATAACATACATACAGCATACATATGGCTGACAGCTCACGCATGTGACATATACATATATATATATATATCGCAAGGTACATTGGCGAGATATGTACTCTCTAAAACAACTTGAGTGAACCGTTCCACTCAAGTTTGAGTGGTGAAGTTTGAGTGAAATGTACCTGTTCACTCAAACTTGAGTTACTTTTCACTCAACTTGAGTTATTTTTCACTCAACTTGAGTTATTTTTCACTCAACTTGAGTTAAAACCACTAAAGTTCACTCAACTTGAGTGGGATGAATTTCCACTCTTATGCTTGAGTGAATGTCACTCAAATTGAGTGCATTTAACTCAAGTTGAGTGAAAAGTAACTCAAGTTGAGTGAAAATCTCACTCAATTATTGAGTGGGATGACTTCCCACTCTTACTTGAGTGAAATTTCACTCAAC